>JARWCS010333896.1:0-11979 GCA_034783895.1 Geukensia demissa | reverse complement strand
CACGAGGTTATCGAAAGATTATAACCGAGGTCATGCAGTAAACTTTTCTAAATATATCAAAATAAGAGCATTTATGTAAGAAAAAATGTGTCTGTCAAAATAAACAAATGTGCATAATTGACTGTAATCACTGAAATCGGTATTACATGTCTATTATTTCCATAAAACTAAAAGGCGTTTTACCCCCCGATTGTTTTTACCGTTTGAAAATGTAAAAAACACACTATTTTGCAGAAATAAACTGTTTTCCGTTAGAGATATTTTACCATCTTTTTTCCGTTAGAGATATTTCACCATCTTTTTTGTTTGAAAGAGATTTACTCATTCTATGTTTGGATTAAATTTGACTTAATATTATTCTCTTTTATGGAGATATCTGTAAATTTTGATATAATTGTGCGTAAAATGTCAGTTGACGGGTCAGGTACGAAAAATTTTAACCGTTGACAAGTTCGTTGACGAGTTTTTCTATAGACAATGAAACTAACTCAAACCCGGTGAAAAAGTTAATGGCCCTAAACATAAAACCTACTGAATAAGAAAACGATTCAATTTGAAAGGATGTTCAAATGGATTCAAAATATGCATATAAATCTATTTACACAACCAAATAACTGCGTATACCCATATTGAGTCATTGTTTGATGTACATTCAGAAATGAAATGATAACTATAGAAACAGAAAATTTGCCTGTAATAAGAGGAACGTTATTGTTTTCTTGCATAACCCCTAGAACAAAATTTGAAAGATAATTCAGATAACTGTACATTATTTGAACCTTAATACTCAAAAGCCCATTCAAGCACTCGGCCGAGGTACTGGGGACGTTTTGAATCGTAATATACCTATACGACTTAGTTGCTCAAAATGTATATTGCTAGATAGTTATACGTCAAACAAAAGGCAATGGGAGATTATTCATAAAAGCTATATTTTTGTTTCAGGAAAAGACATTTGAACAGTCCATCATTTAGGAAGACGTCCTGGATCAATACTATATGCGAACACTTCTTTTTTACCAAATTAATATTTAGAAAATAAGAGAATAGTCTAAAAACAAGAATGTGCTGCTATCAAAATACTTCCACATTAATTTCCATATTTATAGTATTATTTTATTCTTTTGTTGGTAAATATATGTTGAAAATCCTATAATTAATACATTGTACTAACACTGGATTGGAACATAGACAATGCGGATGGTGTCTTTAAGCAGGGAGATCCTGCTTACCCTTCCAGACACTTGAGTTCATCCTCGGTTTTTTATATGGTCCACATTGTTTATAGTTGTATGTTTATTTTGTTTTATATGTTCAGTATATGCCATCTTCCGTCTTGTTCTTGAGATTGCCTTTTGTCTGGCCCTTCGGTTTTATTTCGCATTGCCTTGTATTATTGGTACGCTTTGTACGCATTTAAATTGTTAAAAATGAAATAAGGAATCGACTGCCTTCTTTCGGGCATTTATTCCATATCCTTTCTTTTTATAATTGTATAGTTGGATGACAGTAACAAAAGTAGTTAATTTAATATGAATAAACTAAAAATATGCTTGATCTCATTTAACAAATCAGATCTTCATCCCAAACAACCATCACAACCTAACAAAAGTCCTCTTAAACCATTGATCCCTAATTTACTTTGTAATTACTTACTTAATCATTTACTGTTGGTCAGTACAGTTATCTGTCTGGTACAAAGAGGTGTTATAGAGTGCAAAATACCATCATGGGGCAATATCTTTATTGACATGTTATACGATAACTTATTGCTTTAAGAAAAAAATACTTTAGTGGAATATTTAGTTTTTCTTTATAGGCGACGTAACTCGTCAACGATCCCAATCTTACGTGCCAAACTCGTTAACAGTATTGTTACGTAACTAAAGCAATAAATATATATAATGCTCACAAAAACAGGCACGAATCATTTTATTGTGGTGAAAATACTTTACTGTTCAATAATACCAAACTTATGGGCAGTCTTGCTTTTATCCGTGGAATATCTTATTATAAGCAAAATTGAAGTTTATATTTATTTCGGTATTTCTTTCATATAGAGTAGTCATATGCCTTTCAGTTTTTAAGACAAATATTCGAATGTTTCTGAAAAAAAGCTTATCGGTTTTTATTTTTGGATAAAAGTCATTTCGACAAAAAATAATTTCTATGTTGATTGTTGCGTGATTTTATTATAATCGTTTTCAAAATAATGTGTTGATGTATTATACTCATTTTTGTTGTTAATGGACCCATACACTACTCTGTCAACGGACAATGTCTTGTCTTGGCCTCCTTTCAATGGATTTTAGTCTCGCGGAGCGTGTTAAACCCCTTTTTGTAGGAGCCGGGTGTTATATTGATAACTAACTTATTGATTAAAACGTCGGTTACTAGAACCTATATTCCAACTAGTTCCCAGTTTAAACACAAAATTCATTGAAATGTGTTTGTTAAAATAGGCATTTTTCTACCTTTTTGTAGATTTATTATATAATTGTATGTAACAACTTTGAGCAAAGATAAATTAGGATTTTTACATTCAAATGCATAATAATGATTTGGAAAGGACCTTTTTTTACAACTTCCTTATCCCTTGCCATTGAAATCTTTTAGAATCCGATTTGCTCATCTTTTGCTCGAAAAATTCTTGCGGATGCGTACCATTTGAGCAACTTTTTCCATGCTCTCCGTACCTTGTACCACACCTCTTCAGGATACTGCTTACACCATCAAACATCCACGTACACATTAATACACCATGGGAGATAGAATCCATTTAATTGATTCCCTTGTAAAGTTTTCTGAATCACAAACAAAGCAAAGAAATACCTTGCCATCACCAACAATTATATTTGCCTTCTCACAAATTTTATGAATATTTTCGCTGCAGTTGAACATCTGTGCCTGGGCTTTTTTGAGAACAAAATGCAATGGAATTTGGTATAAATCTTATTGAACTCCATTCAGTTAATCGCATTTTATTAATAAATAAATGTTTCGAGACAGTAATAAAAAACTTGCTGTTTGTTGCTGATACAAAGGAGAACAATAAAATGTAAAAATGTATTAACACTGTAGACTTTAGACGAAAAAAAGAATAAGGATTTAAAAACTTAATGGAGTCATTAACCAGGCCGAACAAAAATGAACGCTTTGGATATATATGTCACCAATGCCATTTGCGCTAGACCACGTAATAAGGAATTTAATCTAGTATCACAAATATAGGCTGACTCAATACCTTGACAGCTCTGCATAAACAAAGTTTTAGTGAAACAGGTGTAGCTAATCCGAATGGTAAAACTACTGTCAGCGGAGCATACCTCATTTGTTATGAACTGTGAGGATATATGGAATAATTTTGGTGCCTTCATTTTTAGGTCCTTTATAATCAGAGGGTGTCAATGAGGACTTCCCACAGTATGTGCTACAGACTATTTAGTTGGTCTTTTGCCTTTTCAAAAAGCAATGATTGGTGGAGAAAGAAAACATGTTCTATCGAAGCGTCATGTAGAAGTTTTAATTCGACTGTCATTTGTTAGATGGCTGTCTCATTGACAATCATGCAACATTTTCTTTTTTATATTAATGTTTTTGAAGTTCCATAAAATATGATATCTTAGAGATATTGTGATGATGGTAGTTTAACACCAGTGGCATATGGTTCTTACTGTTTTATGATTAGATTTCACCTCATCGTTTCTCGTCGGATGCCTTTGTGGGCCCTTTGGGTATCCTTTATGTACAAAAACAGAGGACATCTGATAACACTGTTCTTGGAAATCATTGCATTACTGCACAGCAGACACATCCACAGTAATTGATATTTTGGAACGGCATTTTTGGTATGGATGACATTAACTGTAATACATCAGATTGTTAAACAGGTATGTATACCATCCGTTAAAAGCTCGCACCATATATTTAAAAAGGAAAGATTAGATTATCTGATTATCTTATTCACTATTTCTAGAATGTCGTCTACTGAACACAATTGACATCGAAAATTACCATATAGAACCAGTACTTTTAAGAAAAAGTGCCTTAACCTTTTTTAAACCATTCAAAAGTACATTCAGCAAACAAAACTTTTTACTTCCAGTGATCTGTGAGAGATAATACCACAAAGATTAACATTCTTTTTGTATTTAAGACTCAGAGATAGATAATCAGATACTCCCAGTAGCCTGAATCGTTCGCTTCGTTGGCCCTTGCCAGGAAAGAATCCTGGAGAAATTTTGGTAGAGGAAAATTAGTTTAGTGGTTTCACACATAAATATTCTTAAGGGAATATCCCTTAGATTCACACATCGCATCAAGTTCGGCTCTGGCGACCTAATTGGATGACAGACAGGGATGCCAGACTTAATTTTGGAAGAGGACCATCTAAGAACCATTCCAACAAAGTTCCATCGACATTTGCTCTGTAAGTTTAAATAATAAGATGTTAAAATGAGTTTTCCATAGTGTTTGTGTAACAAATATATAAAAATAGGAGAAGTGGCCTGATTGTCCATGAAACAGCCATTGACCAAATGACAGTCGAAATTCAACTTCTACAAAATACCAAAAAGATATTGGTCAGATCATTTAATTTTAATTTTCGCTATATCGATGATGTTTTGTCAGTGAACATCTCGACCAAATATATCCCAGCAAACTAGAAATTAAGGAGACCACAGACTCAACAAAATCTGCTTAGTGCCTAGATTTATTTCTCGAAATTGACCAAAAGTGACAATTGTTTCTAAGATTTACGACCAACGGGATGACTAAATTTCCTATTTTAATTTTTCCATATTAACGTAGCATATTACTGCTTCCCCTGTCTACGGGGTTTATATTTCACAGTTGATTCGATACTCTCTTGCCAAGTATCAGGATGTTCAGAAGAGATCATTGCTATTGTCGCATAAATTGATACAACAAGGTTACATCCAATCAGGATTGAAATCTTCCCTCCTTAAATTCTATTGTCATCATTAAGAATTGGTTGATCCATTTGGTATCATTGTATCTCAACTAGTTATGTAATACAACAAGAAGTTGATCTCTTCTTGAATTGACGTTAACCCGGATTCCACGACGGGTGTTGCGCGCAAGATAGAGGATGCTTATCCTTCCGGAGCACCTGATACAACTCCTGTTTTTATATGAGTTCATGGATTCCAAGCCTTTGTTCCTTTTGTTTTCGTTTTATCTTTCAGATTGTTTCAAATTTGTCTTGTCTCTTTGAACTATGCATTTTTGATCTCTCATATGGGTATTCTACACTGGACTTATAAAGTTATGATTATAGTTATGTGCGCTGACTAATTATCTAGAATCTCTTTCTTTCACTGCTTACCTCTCTAACTCCTCCATACAGTGGAGGTCTATGTCTGTCTGTATTCCAACGTGTCTACTATCAGAGATTATTACAGATAAAACAAAGAAAAAAAAACAGGTTAGCTTTTAAATACGCATTTTGTTTACCTCTCTGACTGTTAATATAAAATTTTTGCGTGATATTGACCAGGTTAAAAAATGGATCTTCCACAAAAACCTTAACTATTACTTTTTGATGTGCTATTGTTATAGATAGGTTACAGTTGTAAGAAAACAGAAAAGATTTTTGGATATTGTTACACTCTCCAAGAATACGTACTTTCTGTTCTTCTTCGTTCTCTTAGTTCTGCAAGTCCATTAATTTGTAACGACGCCTCATGGTCCCAATACACAGCATTATCATGATGATAACTGTCCTCTCTCGTTCTACTAATCGGTGCCCTGGAAAAGTTTGGTTTGAATTAAGGTAAATTGACAAAAACTAATAGGTTGTCAGTTTAAAGTTCTGACAGTTATTAACGTTACTTACGTTTAAATGCCAGTAATTTCTTAACTAACCATATGTTAAAAACGTTATCTAACGTTACGAACTTTACCAGAATTTACATTCATTGAAAACGTAAAAATGAACAAAAGTCTATCCGTACAACATAAAACATAACATACAAGCATTGATAAACACAATTTGCAAACGGAATGATATATAAAATGTCAACGAACGTAACACACATTGTACGTTACTTACATTAAAAATACATCAAACAAATCAAAACATACTTTGTTCAACAGAACAGAAAATAAAAAAACAAATACACAGGAGTATATTACAAAAATGCTAGATTTCCTTATTGACAACATGTTTGTTCAGTTTTGTGGTTTAGTTTACCAGCATTGGCATTCAAATGGGCACTAATTGTGCCCTTCTCCTCGCCGATTTCTTTCTTTACTCGCTTGAGGCAGACATTCTGCAAAAGTTGTCATAAAAGAAAGAAAATTAGCCCAAACCTTTGATTTTAGCTTCCGTTTTATAGATAATGTTCTCCCACTGAACAATGCACTATTTGGTGATTATCCTCACCTCGTCTATCCAAATGATCTTGAAATTACAGACACAACAGACACTCACAAGTCTGCTTCAGACCTTGATCTTGATCTCGAATTGGACTATGGAGGAACTATATGACAAACGTGATGACTTCCAGCAGCCCTAGCATATGCCATATACATATCCTAGCTGATACAATTTCCAAGAGCATATGTGTCCAATACAGAGATTTTCTTGACAGAGCTGGGTCGCTAACACAAAAACAAAATATGCTCATACAGGGATATGCTGCTCTCAGTTGAAGTCATTACTAGAGAAATGTTACGGTCGACACCACAATCTTGTCGGCCGGTATGAATATCCGTTTCACCGATCGATAAAGAGGGACGTTTTTTGTGACGTTGCGGAGTAAACAAAAAAAGGCTGGAGGATTAAACCCCATGAAACTTTCCCCTATACCCTGAAATGACTTAAACCGGATTTGAAAATGACAATGTCACTGGTGTCTTTAAAGAGACAGGAGCTGCTTACCCTTCTAGACAACCTGAGTTCACCCCGTTTTTGTGGGGTCCGCATTGTTCATAGTTTTGTATTAGTTTTTTGTTTAATATGTATATGTATCATGTTCCGTCTTGTTTGTTTTCTCGAGATTGATGTGTCTGTCGACTTTCCTCTTTTGTCCGGCTCTCCGGTTTTCTTTCACTTCCTTCTTAGACACGGTACAAACACCAGTTTGTACATACAGACGACAAGTTTATTTTTTTAAGAAAAACGAATATGGAATGTATGTTAGAAAGACACGGTCCACATCTTGCATACGTTTATAACAAACATTCAAAAGCTAAATTTAACCGCGTTCAAAGCGCTATTCTGGATTTACCTTCATCGGACACGCTAGGGACGAATTTTAGGAAAAAAAGTAAAACTTAGTGAATTTGTAGTTACATTCGTGTACAGTTCATGAGGTAATGAACGCCGATAAGCCAAATATGAAAATATCTATCAGGAGATTTTACAAATCACAATGTTGGAAAGACGTAAACTGTATCTTTTCAACATACATTCCAGTAGCTGAAATAAATAATAGCATACAACTAAGAAGCTCTTTTACTGAATCCATACATTACAAGAGAAAAAAAACCGCAATAAGATTGAAAAGAAAGAATATGGAATGTATAACAGAATAAACACTATCCACATCTTACATACATTTATAAGAACTATTCAAAGGCCAAACTGCGTGTATATTTAAAAGAAAATATGTTTTTTGTCATTTACAATCTGTTTGACATCATGCTTGAAACAGTATATACAATTACTGTTATCAGTTTTGCTATATTGCACTAAGATAGGCAATAATACAGCTATTGTTTGGTTGAATTTTTTCTGTGCTAGCCTTTTATCGGTATTGTTTTACATGTAACTAGCTCTACATAGACAGACCTTTTTATAAAACAAATAATGCGGGAAAGTTAAAAAATATGTCCTTTATTTATGCGTCAAGACTTTTTTAACCATGCGCCAACTGACCGGTATAGGTATGTCACAAAAGGGGATGGGTTGTGTTCGGCTCTGCAACAGTATATTCCGTGTATATTTTGATAAAATGATTTTGTCTTTAGTGTACGGTGAAAAATGATCCGAAAAATATGAAATTAGTTTCGAATATGTCGTATCCAATCTTAATCAAAGAACGAAATACTTCTCAAAAGTAAAGAATAAAATTTGATTTAAATGTCATCAGTCGATTGACAACACTCGAACAGAACAGACTTGTCAGAGCTAACCCAAATGTCTTTCTTGTACGTATTTATGCCATTGGAAATATTATTGAAGAAGTAAGATGTTATGACGACTAAACGAAAAGTAGCAGTCAAAAGCGACAGGAAGAAGAAACCATGCCGTCCGTTTCTAAGTCCAAAGACCATGTAGTCAAGACTCTGCGACAATTTAGTGTAAAGTTATGAAAGTGAATTCCGAGATTTACAAAAAGATGCCTTCTGTAAAGGATGTCGTAAGATTTACAACGCTTTAAATCACCTAAGAAGCACCATCCATGGAGGAATACTTCACCCAACGTTTGGGTAGGCAACAAGTATCAGAGAAAGTACCAACCCTGCAGATGACATGAAATGTAAGGAAGAACCCAACTAGCTGGATTGTTACAAAAGTATTTAAAGACAAGACAACCGAGAATAATTAAGTTGGAATTTGAAACCCGACTGAAGAGAAACACACGCTTTAAATACCTTCTATATTTGAGGGTACAAATCTAATCGACGTTTCAACATGGTTCGTCACAAGAACACTTAACATGGAATGTTAAAAGACAGCGAGGCGTTCGATGATCAATCTCCAACCAGCTCTGGATTTTCTCAGACAATGTCTCCAGATCTCTTTAATTTGTCGTCAGCTCGTATAAAAAATCAGAAGATGAAAAAGACAGTAATCCACAGAAAACCTTTAGGACACACCAGACAGAGTATGAAGAAAAGTTCAAACCATTGGTCGACGACGGCTAAAATAAACCATAAGCCCACTCTTTGCTTATAACGATATGACAGAAATGTAAAGGGACAAAATGAGAAGCCATAACTTAGCAACGATGATTTGGCATACACAATTAGAAGATATTTCGTTCAAAAAGACCAACAAGGCTAAAGAGAGGAAGACGATTTTGACACCATAGAATCTTGGAAATATGCAGTGGAGAAAAGAAAACATCTGTTGGGCGACGTACTGGCTTGTTATGTCCCTCCATCAATAAAAGACAGTAAGAAACCATGTTAATGACAGAAAATGAAAATGGAAAGAAACATTTCCTGAAAAGTTTAATTGTTCAATAAAGTCTGAACATTAATATCAGAGTTAGTTGTTCATCCACCCTTATCAACGCACTAACCGAACATAATTTGAAAGTTTATAAAGTCTTATAATTTTAGGCCAAATTCAGGCCTTATAATATCTCTTCCTTTGTTTGCAAAAATTGAAAAAATCCTTATTAAATTAACTATTAGTACCATGAAAACCAACTATATATAAACACGTAATGAATATAGAAATGACGTTTTGTAACGTTCTCAGCGAGTCCCCAAGTTGTGACACAAAATATAAAAACTTCAAACGCCAGTTATTTCTTTTTAACGTGATAATCGGTAGGACGGCATGCTAGTATTAGCTATTATCGATTTTTTTTAGTATCATGGATTTTAAGCTCAACTGCGACAGATACTGAGAAAAATAGTTCACAAAGATCAAAGGAAACGAAAATAAATAAACCGATGAATAATAAGCGATTATGGATGTATATGCACTTACAATTTCCGTCTTTTGCTGTAGTAACACTTGACAAAAATACACGTCACAATCACACCAAGGACAAACCCAGCAAGGCCATACACTATAAAATATTATTTGTTAATTTGTGAAATATGTAACTTTTCAATCAGATGATTTTTTAATGTACGATATCTGTAACTTGAACATTCATGAACCCAATCTAGAAGTATGATCTCAAAATCAAAATTGAATTATTACATTAGAAAAAAGTAAAATCTAACATCCTGTTGATGATTATTATTTTTGCTATTTATTCTTTCTTTTAAAATCTTTTTATCGATATTTAAAGAAAGTTTACGTTTTTGATATTGAATGTTTTGATTTTAATCTATTTCAGTCGATATTGTTTGATCTCACCACGATATGGCTGAAATATTGCCGACGTGACATTAAACTTCAGAGGTACAGTTTATCCACCGGTTTAGACTCACTATTATGCTGTAGTCCTTAATAACCATTAAATATTTGTCACAAAAAATAAGGCAACATTCCATTCAGACAATCAAGCAATCCTTTTAATATCATTTGTTCATGCAATATTTTGAAAATTCTAAAAGCATATGAAGTTTTGGCAACAAAAATTTGATGACGAGTTAGCTGCCTTTTGAACACATCTGTCTCGTAAAATCTTTACAGAAGATAACGGAAGTAGAATTAATGCCGGCAAGACAGCAACCCATTCCTGATTTAAAGTTTCTCATAATATTTTGTTGTGTAAAAGGCGCTTTTCCAGATGGACCTTCTTGAGGTACTTTAGGGTCCAAATATTTTGACTAGAAATCAGATACCCAGACATTGCCAAAAGATGCTTTTACGTCTTGTTATATCGAAGTCGGCTTAACATGAATTAAGTAATAAACCGAGTAGATGTTTCTTACGTTCCAATGGTAAACTTTCCATGCATTCTGTTATTATGGATGAGAACAAACATACAAAAATAAATTTTAAATAAAAAATATCCTTCTTGAACATGAACACCAATAAGCAGGAATTTTAACTTGCAATTCACAGCATAACAGTCCGCGTATAAATGTAATTTCACTTAGACAATGACTTGCAGTCGACAAGTATCATAAATACAGCGTGCTTAAATGTAAGAGAAGCAGCAGATATCAATGTTTTTGCGCGCACGCTCGATGCGACCTTACGTAGGTGATTTGCTAGACAAAATTACCAGTGTACAGTTTATCATGTTATATAATTCATGTACAGCTTATTATCCATGTGCTTAATTTTTAAAAATGAAATTGAAATATTAAAGAGGAGAAGTAGGATGCACTTTTTGCATAGATTGAGCCACACGAAACCCACAAAAACTGTAGAATTCAAATGCAAATGAGGTTTATACCTCTGCTCCAAAAGTGATTGTCAGTGTCCCAATAGAATTCAAAGCCGCTGTTTATTCATAATGACCCGTTGATAAGTAAAGAAACGGTAAAAATATTCTGATCAAGACAATTAGAAAATATGGACCGATTAAACAATTTATGGTGATGACTGTGAGGAGTAGGTACGGTAAACCCCATATTTGGTCCAAATTTTTAATTTTGTGACACAACGATAACTTGTTTTGAAAATGGTGTTAAATAACCATCTTTTTAATAATTCATAACGTAAACTTATGTAATTTACATCATTTCGACAAAACAACAGGGGATATTTAAATATTCTTACAGTATTACAACATTTTCTGTTGAAATACCAATTTCGTCGAGTTTAATTTTTGTTCAAAATAGATATGAGCACACAAAACCATCACGAAGATATTTCAACTTAACATTTGTACTTGATAGCTCTTTAATTCTGCCAAGTTTTACTTTATAGCCAAACATGGATAATGTAAGTCCTGAACAATTTAATCAATAGAATTAAATAAACCCCATTAAAGAATGAAAGCGCATGAAATAAAAATATAGATTCAGTTTGGGTATTATCCAAACAGAAAAACGCATTTGCAGTTTCTTACAATATACAGAATTTCTGGCCTTATGGACTGTTCTTATGGTAATATCACGTCTCGTAAACAAGAGTCATGGAATAATTTGATCCATTTTCTCAACTTTGAGATTTAAACGTGTTTATAATGAGGCGTAGTCACTGGTTTCGATAGAAACATTTGGTGTGTATGTCAGGACTACTTAATGACGTTACAGCCAAAGCATTGACGACCAGTTGCTTTAATTTTACTATACTAGTCAAAAAAAGAAACGTTACACTGATTTCATGTTGAATAATTTATCAGATAACACACTTATTTGATCAGA
>JARWCS010333885.1:0-11979 GCA_034783895.1 Geukensia demissa | reverse complement strand
TAAAGGAATAAATCGGCGAGAAAGGGTGCACAGTTGGTCCCCATTGGAATGCCGACAGTCTGTTGAAACACACGCCCCCTATCTCTGATTTTTTACTTCTAATTGAGTAACATTAAACTCTTGTTAAATAATATCAGATGGCGAATAGAAGTATTGAAGCAAATGTTTAATCTGTATACTCCTGATATAAACCTTTATTATGAATTACAAATTGCAATGAAGTCAGCATTGTTAAACAGAAGATATTTTTCTACAATATCTACCACTAGAATTTGAATGATTTTCCATTTTAACAGAAAATCTATGGATGTTGGAGCCGTTGGCTGTCTGACAAACATCAGGTCGGCCATAGCTGTCGCCAACGCCGTAATGAAACATACTAAACATACTCTTCTGGTTGGAGAAAGAGGTAATCTTTCTTAACGTAATGATAAAAATGCAATGTTTACTTATCTGTTTTTTATCTTACAAATCATCAGTTATACTCAGTGGCCAAGATTGGCAAAAAAGAAATACCTCAACGAAAACATATTTTTTTCAAGCACAAAAATCAAAACAAGTTAAACACAAAAGCCAAAAAATCATAACAAGTGAACATTTTAAGCTTCTTTACAAAATATTTGATGCCTTACTGCCAAACAATTACCTGTAGGAATAGTAAAATAAAGGTCACCACTTTCAGCTCAGTTAAATGACGAAGCTACAGCACATGTTGTACAAATATAGTTTAATAGATTTGATTTTGAAAAAAATCATATCGCATTGAAAATGAAAATAGGCAGGCATACGATTGCTGTGTATGTTTATATTTATTAAAAGAAAGAATATGGAATAAATGCAAGAACAACGATTGGAAATGCCTTAATTACAATGTGTACAAAGCGCCTTCATCAGGTACGCTCAGGCAATTGCGTAAAGGAGCACAGAGTGAGTGCCCTAACGTATTATAGTACTTTTGTGATAAGACTGATAGGATCGAATAACTTGACATGGTCTTGTCTGTCCTCCGACTTGACGATTTCTGTCTGCACCTTTGGTATCTTCGAATTCCTTTTGATAAAGAATAAAGCTAATTTGTTCTTACTTGTTTTGCCTTACATTCTTGTTTTGTAAATTTCTTGAGTCACGTAAAGGTCCCGTCTGTCTTTCAGAATTGACAAAATTCAAGTCAAATTTGGCGAGTTATGTAATGGAACACAGACAAAACAAATTTGATAGCAAGTTCAATAATACAAAAAATTATTATGTTGATTTTAAATCGTCTTTACGTGTATTTCCAGCATCGCGATTTGCTGCAAAGATGGGCTTTAGTTGGGAAAATACACTATCGTCACAGGCATCAATGGCTGATTATGTTAAATGGAAACAAAATAGCTGTCAACCTAATTTTTGGGAAGTATGCCAGATTTTGTTTTATTGTATTTATCATTTAATCTGCCCTCTCTTTAATGTGTGAAAAAATATTCTATTTGCTCATTTACATATGCTAATTGTGAATATTAGCCAACGCCTTAAATTTCCAACTGAACCCTATTCAACTTCCTTCAAATGATGGACAAATTAACATGGCAAATTTATTTTAAAACCATTTGAAAATTTTGCTTGTACATTAAAACCATCACACGTCCGTTATTCGGACTTCAATTGTTTATCTAGTTTTTAGCCCTAACTACTACAACATAATTTGAAAACTAGCACCTAAAAATAAGTTGTTCGGGTGTCAGTTAATTAAAGGTGGGAGGTGTACTAGTGTTGTCCACTCGAATAATCTATCCTCAGAATTGCTAAATTTTTTAGTTCTTACATGCAAAGATATTTGAATCTTGATGAGTCTGACATATTAAGGTGTTATGGAGCTGATTGTTACAAATATTTTTACACCTGTGTGATACACTGATATTTTGAAGGTATGTACATTAGGATGGTCTTGTAAAAATTGAAGTGTTTATGGATTTTATGTTTGATAAGCTGGACTTGAACTTGTCCAGCTTGACAGTGGGAAGTGATACCTTTTAAGTTATAGCTGAAAAATTAGTAAACTAATTTCTCAAAAGCAAATATTTTTACAGAAATGAAAGTGGAACCTAGCGCGTATTGACATTATCTTCGTTGAGACTAAAATGAATTTGGCTGGAAAATAAAGTTACTAGACGCCAAATCCGTTCTTTTAAGGAATTGAAATGGACTTACACAATAAACTTCCGACATGTTTATAACATTTTAAACATTTCCGTTATAGTAGAGTGTCCGAACCCAAAAGACGTCTTATTAAGGATTTTAATATACCAACGTAATACACAGTCAATCTTGTATTTAAACTAAAGAAAAGTATTTGTTTTATCATTTCAAAGTTGTCATAAAGAAGTCATAAGGTCCCATTTTTGTTTTGTATGAATTATGGTGATAGCCACCTTATTTGCAAATTCACACCTCAACACGAAAATGAAAAGATAAAGGGTAGATTCTAAATGTAAGAGAGATCGGACTCCAACCACAAAAACAGAGGA
Source organism: Geukensia demissa (assembly GCA_034783895.1). Lineage (NCBI taxonomy): Eukaryota > Metazoa > Mollusca > Bivalvia > Mytilida > Mytilidae > Geukensia > Geukensia demissa. The sequence continues at coordinate 9,472 of JARWCS010333885.1, read as the reverse complement.
ATTTACAAATCTTCAGGTCTCCGCAAGGAATTCACAAAGGGTAGAAATACCACTCCTTGTGAAAAGCTTTAAATCACCCAAATGCAAAATCGTGTATACGTAAAATAATACTGCTCTTACTTGATTATGATTAAAAATGTACATGTAACAGAACAATAAACACAAAGACAAACCTATGACCAAAATTCGTGACTTGGGACAGGCAATGGGACATGTGGCAAGGTTAAACTAGTTTAGTTGTTACCAAAACCATCCCCCAACGAGTTGTCAAAGGAAAAAAGTCAAATAAAACAAAAGCAGTAATCGACGAACTATAAAAACCAAACAGAAAGTCAACCAATCTGACTAGAGGATATCTTAATAAATAAATATGCTAAACAAAAATACATGCAAAAAGATGGTACATCTCTAATGAATGCTCGCAGTTACTGAGAGCAAGCTCAGGGTGAGATTCCTGATGATAAAACATCAAGCCTCTCAACACGAGATGTCATCAAACACAGTAGGTCTGACGATTAAATACTGTGTTGTCAGTAAACGTGAAGAAAAACAAGGCGGATGCAATGCCAATGTATTACAATGTATACAGTCTGTTGAGCTATGGGCGTATAGCAACCATTCTATCGGATGAGCATATCGCGTGATTTTCGAGTAACAAGTATTTGTATAGGCCCTCAAGCAAATATGTTGCATTCGGTTTCATTTAACACGTTAGCTTTCAGGTCTTATTTAAAAGCTCTTACTATCACATTCAATCAATAACTGTATATTTTTCTCCATAGTTTACAGTAAGCAAAGTATTTTGTCTTGTTAGTAATATTTAGGAGTTAACAGTATTTCATTAAAAGATTTGCTGGCATCAATTGACGATTTGATGGTTGCAAATTGAGTTAACTGGCGATGCGTTAGCGGAGACAATAAACGGATATTTGCCACTATCAAATCAAAATTAATGCCAGCAAATACAATACTGTTAACTCCATTCTAATGCCACTGACTAAATTAACGCTCAATCAAAACATTTTAAAATCAGCGGATTTAACGTCTGCGCTTGCGTAGTTTCTCCGACGGCATCAAACGTGGATTTGATGCCATGATAATTTCAACGTCATCCAACCAAAATCAACGTTGCAAACACTTTTGCATTAGAATATTATTTAAAACTACACAGCCTACAACAATCACCTGGCTACAAAAATGTGACATTTTTTTTAAATATATGTTCAGAATGTTAGCCCAGACCCTAGTTCCAACTGTGGTCCATATAGTCCAGTGCAGTCATCCAGGTCACTCACCGAGGATTCAGTTGGCGACCAGAATCATGACACAATTGCGATGTTGGCCATTGATCATAACGGTGATATAAGTTCAGGAACATCAACAAATGGACTGAACCACAAAATTGCTGGGTAAAGTTCTTGTCTTTAAGTGTCTTCAAACGTTTTGCTTCTTAAATATAATAAATTAATGATTAATGAATACAGAAATATTTCACTACTGCTAAATCTAAAGAAAATTTATCAATATTTTTTTTCGGATCGAGAAGTTAAGACCAACCCATGAAAGAACAAGATGGAAAATTTCAAAACCGTCTAATTAGAAAACTCTGCAAGCGTCGTTAGAGCATGAAAATCTCTGTTCTAAGAATCAGATTTTCTTGTTTTGTACTAAAAATAAATAATAAATAACTAAATATAAAACAGAACACTGAAGATGGTATTCAAAGCAAAATTACACAAGCTTACACACTACAATATGAAGTCTATCCTCTGTATACCTTATGTTGTTATCAGACGTGTTGGAGACTCTCCAATAGTCGGTGCAGGGTCATACGCCATGAACGGAGTGGGAGCAGCAGCGGCTACTGGTAATGGTGACATTATGATGCGGTTTTTACCCTCGTAAGTAGCATTTTAACTACGTTATGATTGTCATGTATGCGTTGTCGCAACAGGTAAATTAACGACTGTGTAATGTTACAGTAAAGGGGATTTTAAAAATATAAAAGTAGTGGTCCAGAACAGTTTCCCAGGAGACTGAAGTGTGCACGTCAGATTTTTTGTTGAAAATTTATCTTGCCAGTAAGCCCCCCCCCCCCCCCCAATACCTACTAATATAATTTTACATATGCCAAATCTCTCTCCTGGCGAACCGTGTTACGAGTGGTCGTTACTTACTTATGTTATACAGGACTTGCGACTTTTTATGAAACGCTCGGCTGCTCTTGTTCTATGTTAACTGTTCTCCGTAACTGATCATTTGTTATTTAGTTATATAGATACACATGTATATCTTATTTAACTTAGTTTTAACATGTTTTATACTAACAGCATTTTATTTTTACGACTTTTCATAACAAATGCTGAACGGTCCACAAACATTGATAGTTATTTCTACGTAACAGTAAAAATTTCATTGGTCAGACTATAAAATCATTATACAAACATACAACTGAGAAATACTTTATATGGACACTTATATTTATTGACTAAGAGCTAAACAAAGGGCAAATGTTTAATAAAGAAAATTTATTATCTACAAATTGCCTTGAAAAACTCCACTTCAAACTCAAGAATACTGTAGTTCATGTTTTAATAAAATGATGGAAAATATACCTTTGAATTTATTCATTTGAATAGATTTTAAAAAAATATCCTCTGGTTTCTACATATACATGCAGAATGCAAAATAAAAGTACAAAGTTTAATTCAAATTTTACATACATTTATATGTAAAAATTATTGTCTTATAAACTTTGATCAAACCAAGCAGATAATTACCTCATAAAACAGAAAACGCCAAATTGCATCCAATTACGTCGGATACGGAAAGGTCTTGAAAGATAATGCACTTAGCAGTGGATTCGGCTTCCCATTTCGATTTGTTTGGAATCGAGTTCTTCTTTTGCTATATTTGAATCTTTGATTTCCTATGTTTCAGTTCTAATGTTACTGATAAGAGGTTTTTCATTGAAATGTACATATAGCATACCTAAATTTTCCATATTTATTTAACATTGGTAATTTTATATATGAGAACTTATCTATAAATTGAAGGTCTTTCATTCTTTCGCAACGCATAAATCCAGTATATTATTAAATAATACTGCAAAGTTTTAAAATATTTATTTTGGCACAATACAAAAGAATATTCATTTTTAATAATTTAAAGTCAAAATATAACCATTGGATAACGGCCAAACTGTTCATCATCAATGCAATGAAAACTAAATCAGTGTAAAGATGTCTATTAACATTCACTATTGCGCACTAGACATATAAGCTCATAAAACTCGTACATCCGTACAAAGATTGTCCCTCTATCCATAGTCTAATACTTTCATCACTGCAGCTGTCCGAACAGTTATCCGGATAACTGAAAAATAAAAATGTAAATATCAGAAATTCTGTTCTAGGGTGGGAAATCAAGTTATTTTCGAGCGATCAATATGCTAGTGAAGACACATAACAGAAATCTTAAGTTATTTCTACACGAGCTAGCGACAGCCAATCAAATTAATTATCCGCACAACCTCGATCACATATCTTACACACCTTAACGGATAATCATAAATCTTACACACCTTAACGGATAATCATTAGTTTTTGGCACCAATTATCTAATTTTAGCAAAACAAAATTGATACAACTTTTAACATTTTACATTTTGAATGTGGCTAGAGTGTGCAAAATATAATTATAGTGGTTTTTATACCTTTAAAATGTGAATACCTTTCACACAATAAAAACAGACTATAGATTTCTCCTTTGATCTTTGTATATGTAAGTGTAACAGAAAATAGTGTTCCCCATGAAATTTTGTTCACTGATACAATTATTCCCTATGATAAAGTCAGAGAACGGAATAAAACACCTTGATGATCATGAAATATTGTCCTCTTGGTTTTTCCTAAGAAATATATATAACAGGAAGGACACTTTAACACAGGACACTTTTTTGGCTTACATAAGAACATGATAATCTCTTTCTTCATGATTAAAATCGAGACGAAATCAAGATCTATTCATAAAGAAAGAGATTATCATGTTCTTACAAACTTAGACCATTGTAAAGATATTTTCTGGCTTAATTATTATTTGATTTAGTTTAATTTAGTTTCATTATAGAAACTAATTAGGATCTATTGTTCCGCAACTTATTTAACTGCCATTATACTCATAAACACTCAAGTGAGAAGATGTCGTCTTTTTGTTCTGTCGTAAATTAGATAATGGTAACACTATAAAATACTGCTTCTGGAGTGGGATAAAATGTCCGGTTTGGAATCTGGAATACATTTTCATTTGAATGGGTATCGGGTGGTTTCGCCCTTGTTCCAGTTTTGCCCTGGGTGGATTCGCCTGAGTGGTTTCGCCCCTATTAGTGAGTTATTTCGCCCTTGCATAATATTGATGAATATGACGGGTGTTATCGTTACATCAAAGGTTACTATCAAATTTTTATCACGGATATTGTTAGATAAACATACAATTGGAGAGTAGTAAACAATAATTACTAATTATTTCTGAATGTTTGACAAATTTTAATTATGTTTTTACAGCAATGTTTTTAAAATTCAAAATACACAATTAATATAATTTTCAGTTTAAATCTTTGATATACCGAAGATATATAACTTCACACACTTCTGTATATACGTCCCTGATAACTGTAAAGAAATAATCTGTCATTTAAAATTAAATGAAGTAGAATTATAAAGTAAAAAGAAAGAAAAAAATGCGACTGCTGGTATAATTTTGACATGTTTTTGCAACTATTTAGAGAACGTGAGTGTGCATGACTGAGCTTTAAAGTATGCGTGTGGCAGGAAAAGGATAACTTTCCATTATGAACGATAATTCAGCTTTATTTTTTAAAGAAAAGTCGACATTTAAGAAATAAGTTTAAGTTAATAAGATCTTAAAGCCAGAATATAGTATAATGCAATAATAAAGATCTTAAGGTCCGACGAATTGGTGTGTACAAATCACAAGATATATTTGACACAAGAATCCAATTTTTATATGTCATTGATTGACCATCGTCCATATTCACCCGTAGAATTTCATAATTATATGTTTTTTGAAGGCGTTAATTTCTACAACATCTTTGAATTAATGGCTTAGTGAAAATTTTCTTAATATGCACAGAAGTTTACAATTTCTACCGATTTTCACACCCTCCAAAATATAATAATACCACGTCTATTCAACTTCCCAAAAGTTCACACTTAACAAAATTATTATAATCAACAGTAAGAACAAGGGCGAAACCACTCAGTGCGAAAACCACCCAGAGCGAACCGGGATTGAGGCGCGAACTTGGTTTAGGGCGAAACCACCCGGATCCAGATGGAAGTGTACATTCCATTTTGAATAGAAGGGGACCAAAACAACTTCCCACCAAGAAACGGAAAGTTAACTATAGGAAAAGGAAAATCGTCTATTTTTCATAAATGTTAGTGCATAAGCAAGCATGTTCAATTTTTTAATCTAAGAAGGACGTAAGTTCATTACTGGTGTTATATTTAATTAAGATAAGACTTTTGGCCATGATAAATTTCTTTTGAAATTTTTTTGAAACTCTGACCGAGCCTGGCAGATAGTTGGCATACCAATGGGCAACATCAAACCTATTAAAGCTTAGAAACGAGACCTGGAAATAAAAATAACATTAGTATCGATACAGGCGTTACCGTTACCATAATTATTCTTTAGAAAAGACATCATAGTCATTAAAATTATGTTTTTATTCAATATATTTCTTCATATATAGATAGAGATTGGCATCTGATTTGTGTACATATTTACATCATACTTTCTTTGTCATTAAACATTTAAACCATGTTTGCAAAATTGTTAAGGTTGAAGATTTGTCAATCGATGAGCAGCATATATATCTACTCCGTCCATTAATACAAACTGCAATGGAATTGTACCGATACCTACAAAAACTTAGAAGTCAGATCCATTTAAATAGCCAGGTACACTTTGGTTTTATTTGAAAACCAAACGTTGGATACATACGTTACCGATAGTAACGTATGTATCATTGCTTTGATGTTTTAATAAATCTCTCACGTTTAAACACTGCACATACAAATACACATTGTAAATACATTGTTTCTTTGTGTTATCAACCGGTTTTGTGTAATTACAAATTGCATATATGTATAATTCTAACAAAACGATACTAACCTGAACAATATGAGTATATTTCATATGGGCTAGTCAGAATAATAACCGATGGTGACAGTCTTACACATCTAACTTCGAATAATATCAGTGCACATTCTTTTATATGACGTATAGAGTCGTTATAACTAGTTTAATTACAACGTGATCAGCTGTTTCATATCGTTTTGTACATGATCAGTAACGTATGTATTGGTAACGTATGTATAATTCAAGTACAAAGTAAAGGAAAAATCTGAATGTAATCAAACTATCTATACATATACATTCTTTGAAAACCCTAAGGTATACTAGGCCATCGTTTAATAATACATCTTAATGTAATAAATAGTTATATTTATTAGGCTTTAAAGGTTTGATAACGTTTTTGACCTTGGAGAAATTCTGTAAAAATCCAATTCTACAGTGAAATTTGTGTTTAATTGATATTCTGTTGCATTACTGAATAGTTCCTGTGTATCTAACGAACTAAATTAGATTGAACTGATGTTTTGGCCTCTACTCATACCCGTAGCCAAGGGGGATTCGAGAGGTTCGGACGAATACCCCTTGAAAACCAGGAAGCACTATTAAACTCGCAATTCAGATTGAAGTTTGACTATTAAAGTCTAAAAATACAGGAGTGAAATTCAAAAACAGTGCCAAGAAATGTCTAGATTGTGGTATTTTGTACCACATTCCCCATACCCCAAACCATAGAGGTCGCTTCGCGAGTCGATGTAACCTCCCTTTGAAAATTTCTGGCTACGGGCATGCTACTATATTTGTATAATTTTTGTCAGTATTGTGCATGATAACATATGTATTCAACAACTGGCGTCAACACATAAAATTATTGAAGACATAAAACTGTGAGCTCGAACGAAAAATAACTTTTAAATTTTGATCAAGTATGTTATTGACCTTTTAAATGGTACATAACATGAAATCTAATACCTAAACGAACACGTTTTATTGAGGTTTTTGCTGAATATTTAAGACTGGTGTCAGTAACGAAGGTGTCACCGTTGATCATTCTCGGCCTTGCTGTGAAAAAAATAAGTAAACAAATCAAATTCATTTTGTATGTTCCGATGAAAGGTAGGTATAATTGACATTTTAGAACAAATAAATCTGTTTCCATTATTTCAAGACGATCTGGAAACGATGACGCACCAGTTTGGGCTTTTTAGTGACTTTGAGTGTTAAATACATAATGCGTTGCCAAATCGTACATCAGTACAATAAGAAATTCGACCCCGAATCATTTCAGATGATGTCTTATGAGAACAATTGACACTGGCCACATAATAAGGATTTTGTCCGCATTTTTGGGGCCCCTCGGGTTCCATGTATCGAGTCAGTGCGATAGTTAATATAACTGAGACGTTAGTGATTGTGCATTTACTGAAAGCAGAAATAAACCGAGACTTATTTATACGGAGTTATAAGAAGTTTACGAAGCCATTTTATTCGCAGATGAAGCCTGGTGGTGGTAATATTCAGATGTTCACTAAGAATCTGTTGTTCTGTAAAGTAGCTTTTAACGTATTGGAACTATAATTTTCATCGCAGAGGACCTTTATAATAAAATACGATATCATTGGCTGCATTATCTGCAGGAACAAACACATGAGTTTCATGAAGTTTTTTAATTTAGCGTATTAACCTGGAAACAGCATAAGTTGTAATTGTATCTTTATAATTCGTTTCATAAAGTTTAAAATATGAATATCTACTATTTTCATTATTTTATTCATATATTTATCAAGGCCGTTATAACAGGATTTATCTGAGATTTTTTTATCCATTTTCGCATTAGGTGTGTAGAGATTTTTTTCGATAACCTCTAGACATTCGGTCCAATTAATAAGGGCCCTTTTGAAAGAAAGCAATAACCTTTCGGTCTTTGACGACGTTCAAATAGGTCTCCTGCATAAACATGACCACAGGGTTCGTATTTGTATTTTGAACTAAGACAGTCACATAAATCTTGATAGTTGCAGTTAATTTCTATAATATACTGGCAAGATCAGTAGGATTTATTCCTGTTTCAAGATAAGGTATTTTAAGACATAGTCATTTGCGATTTTCTAATTTATCGATTTTTGAAATAATTGCAGATACGATGAGTGCTGCTTGATAAAAAGGACCACAGTGAGGTATTGTATCGCATTCTTTCTAGAATATAATCTTGTAGCTGTAATAGTTCCAAATGTGTACAAAGTATAAATGATGTCTTCCATTTTTTTTAAATAGATACAATACCTTGATATGAGACTGCACTGACGCTTTATATTAAGTCGCCCAAATGTAGTTCAGGCGGTTTCGTGAAAACAAAAGATCTGGGTACTTTTTAAGGGGCCCCAAAAGGAGTACCGTTCAAAGCTTTTTACATAAAAGGGATTCATGTAGTTCCGGGAAATTTCGTGTGATACAAGAGCCCCACGTGTGCTACAGTTTACAATAATTTTTGTTCCGACAAGAGCCCACTCGGCAGAATTTGAAGGGTATAAAACGAAATGTTTTTAACATTTTGCCTTGTGAATTTTTACAGTAACATTGGTTTTTATGCACCATCTAGAAAAGTAAGAAGATCATGTTTTATATGATACACACAGGCCGTCTTTGGGTAATGCATGCATGTACCATTTTTTATTCCAATCAGAGGCTAAAATAACACAATGTGGGTGTTCATACGGGTTATCTTTGCTTTGTATATTAAACTATAAGTTACAAAAGAATTCTATTAAGTACTTGTTCAAAATGATTATTGTCGCTTGTGTCTCGTAGAGCGTCTTGCGTGACTAAATCTTTCCGTCACAATTTTCTCGAAACCATGCAGGTTTGCCCTGTTATATTTGGCACAGACATTTGGTATGGGAAGTGCATCGAGTAAGGCAGTTTGAAACCAGTCGCATTTCTACTCCTTGTGCGCCAGGACATTGACTATTTTTTCATCTTTCAAAATTTTTGTCACATTTTTCTCATCGATTAGCAGCTTCCGGATATTAAGAACAGACCTTTGTTATGTAGAATCTATCGTGTAAGCCGGCAGTTCAAAGTTGGTGGCACATTCACTACCTGTTTGCCGATGACTTCGACACTTTTTTAATGTTGGAAAATTTCTGTCACATGTTCATGCAGCAACCAAGGGAAAGTGTATCGTGTAAGGTAGGTTAAAGTGCGTCAAGTTTCCACTTCCTGTTTGCCGAGTCTTCGACTGTTTTTACTCAAGCCCAAGGGGGGCTTGAGTTATCTATTACGATGTTAATTTTGAAACTGTCCAGTTATAGTTT
>JARWCS010333854.1:0-11981 GCA_034783895.1 Geukensia demissa | reverse complement strand
TATTAAAATCGACAAAATTGCATCAAATTTTGTATCAAATTAAGCACTTTCTTAGTATTTTCATATTTTAAGCAATTTTTATGTGCCATGTGACCGTTGTAGAACCAATTAAATTAAACTTAAACTCCTGTTGGATTTTCTTTTTATAGACATTATTCAATACAAAAAATAAAAAATAGTAGATATTAACCATGTTTCATTTTTTAACCAAATTCTTTGGCCAAAAATAAGCCTTAACGAACCTCGTCCTTTTTTAACCCAAACCTGGCGGCCGTTACTAAAATAGAACATAGGGGTCAGACAGACGATTTTCGCAAGTATCTAAATAACCGTTAACTTTAGCTAATTTCTGACATATGGTAAAAGTGTTCACCACAATGAAATCTATGTGTGGTGAAGTTTTCAAGGAAATTCCTTATATCTTGTTGGAGTTATTGCCATTTTATGTCGTGTTTTAGTTAATTTTGAATTATAAAACATCTTTTTCTCTGAAACTACTGAATGGATTTACATGAAACTTTATATGATCGTTTCTTAGGGTATTCTGCAAAAATTTTGTGTTTGGATTTTTGATCCGTTGAAAAACATTACTGTCGTTACTCAAAATAGATTATAGGAGTTAGACAGAATATTTTCGGATATATCTCAAAAACATTTAACTTTATCTAAATTTTGAAATTGGTTAAAAGTGTTCAACATGATGAAATCCATCTGTAGTGTGATTTCAAGGAAATTCCTTAAGTCTTGTTGGAGTTATTGCCTGTTGATATGTTTTTAGCTAATTTTGAAGTTATATTTTAAAAAATCTTCTCCTCTGAAACTACTGAATGGAGTAAGATGAAACTTTGTATGATTTTTTGTGATTGTTCCTTAGGGTATTCTGTACAAAGTTTATGTTTGATCTGTTGGAAAGCATTGCTGCCGTTACTAATGTGAGCGATTCAGGCTCTCTGGGGCCTCTAGTTGAACAAGTGACTGATTTCAATCTATATACGGCAAGTACATACCAATCAAGATGGCCATTTCAGCAGGACAAAGTTTTAAATGTTACCCAGTGTAAAAGAAAGAGTGATAGAAAACCGACGGGTCAAACAAAAGGGAAAGTCAACTGTCATGGCAACCAAAACATGGTTGGGGAATCGGGGTTTTGGAGAATGTAAGACGTTTCTGCCTCTTTTAAAAACATCTGCCGCACTGCCCATTTTCCAATCGGTTTTTAGTCATTTCAGGGGGAACTCATGTTTCAAAAATATTGTCTTCAGGCAAAAACTATGTCAGAAATTCAGGAAAGCAAACCAGTTTTGTTGTTTTGTTATTTTTCCTCTGATAAAGTACTGAAGCCACCTATATTAAATTATTTCACAGGGCACGCATAGAAGTAATGAAGAAAAGATGCAAGTTTCATTTTGGAACACCTCATAATATGGATAAATCTTGATGAACTGGAAGTACTTTAGCAATTTTAGAAGATAACTAGACTTTGTTGAGACAGAATCAGTGAATAAAACTGAAAGGAAATCATCGATTTGACAATGAGTTTGGCTCTGCAGATAAATTATGAAAATGTAACATAATAAAGTGCGATCATATTTAGATTTCTAAAGATCTTGCTCAAGAAATATAGTTGCATTAATATTGGATGTATATATAGTAAATAAAATTAAACTTGGAAGATATTAGGTTTTGCTGTTTTCCCAATGAATGAATTTATTGTTATTAAACTTGAACAGACGTTCAATTCTTGATATGGAAACAATAATCATACGTCTTAATTTGAGGCATAATAAACTAAACATTAACCATTCATAAAACATTGTATATATAAAACATTTATTTATTCATATTTTTTCAAGGTTATCTAAAAATGTACAATATATATATCATGAACTGTACACTTTATTTTGTTTCATGAATGTAATCAAAAATTCATAACGTTTGGCTGATCTTTCTACTTTTTGGCTCCTAGCCTATCCGGAGATGAAGATAAACTCATAAAAGTGCCAAAGATAGGAAGATCAGTCAAACTTTTTGAATTATTAGTTAAATTTATGTGTCCCACATACCTAAAAATGTCTTGGAATACAGTTTTATCAATGGTGTATCATTTCGGACAAAATTGTCATGTTGGACACGTGTTTCAAGGAGTAACCTCTCATCAGCAGAATTAGAACCAAAGTACAGGAAAACCAAAATCCAATCAGGATAAAAGAAGTACTCATATCCAAACAAACCGATAAAATGACCAAAATGGAGAGGAATTGACAAACATGTATACCATGTGCAATATAAAGAATGAGACCTCATCGTTATTTTAGGATTTTTTCTTTGGCCTTTTGTGTTGAATTATTACGTTTTTATGTATCCAAAAAGCGGAAAGTTGAATGTTTTGATATATGTTTTTTTCTGGTAATTAATAATGACTTGGTGAAATCTTTGTTATCATCAGTTTATGTCAATAAATTTTGTGCAGGTTGAAGTATTCAGCAAAAGAAATAACTCAAAACCGTCTCACTTCCTCGTTTTAATTATTATTTAATTAATTGTTCGGCTGAATGGCTGTTGATATATGGATAAACTTGTTAAATATCTCTGTATTCTACTTGTTTAATGACAGTGACGATTTACCCGTCGAGTCACTGTTACATGGAGTTTCCATTTCACTATTATAGTTAAATTACTCGTTTATCAACATTAAGCAAATTGAGGCACTGACCTATTAAGCTATCGAATTTTCAATGCATTTTGTGATCATCTACTACTTGTACTAGTTACAACGATAATTTATTTGTTCTTCAGGTTACGTTAAGGTTAAGTCTTGAGACTGGAAAATTAATTCTATATAGTAAATGTATTCTATGTAAGGTTATAGCTTAAGGGATAATTCATTATCTTTTAAAAACATGCAAAATGTTCAAGTTCTTCAGTGTCCTTTGTCCTAGAGCATTTTATTTTTCTAAAACAAAAGATGATCAATTTCAGTATTATTTGTAGGAATTGACTGCTTTCCACCTAGGCACTTAGCATTTAGGAGTTAACTACAAAGCAGTCTTAACTATTGCTCATTTTTATAGCAGAACGATTTTCCAAACTTAAAATGACTTCTTTTGTTGGACACAAAGTTGTAAAAAATGTATTTATTTCAGATTTAATGAATGAACTTTTGGTATATTCCAATAAATGTAATTTTGAAAGATTCTTTCTCCGTCCCTTTTATGGTGTTACTATAATTGTTGTCATAAGAGAACGAGCTTTCCCGGTTCCTACCAAAAACCTGTCGACCAGCAGTCAGAATACTAAGTCATGTCCTCCAGCGTACTGTCACCTTGTGAGCTAGCACATTAAAATCTGGCTCAGCGTGTTTGATTAGTACAAAGCAAAGTTCATTCATCATTACATGTAATATGAAATATTCATATTGACCAGCCTCACAAAATTCACATTCACAATATCGATATAACAGTGGTGAATATGTATTTGTATCAGTGCGACTTTAAGAAAGAGAGCGAATTAAACTGTTACTTTCGCCGCAGTGTCGTAGATTTTTTACTATATCTGACTTTGTACGTCCTCTTATCAAATGAGATAATTGTGCCCGAACCAATCATTAAACGGCTGATATAACTACGGTTTTTGACATAGCAGATCGAAGGAATTAGCGTCCATTTTGTACAACACTTAAGCTTCACTCGCTTATTCACTCCATATTATTCAATATTCATATTCGTATGTTTTAGGTCAAAATATACAAAACGTAAATACATTACGATTGCATGGGATTTTAGTATAAAATTTAATCTACTACTAGTATTTCAGACATAATTTCAATATCCTTTTATACTTTCAATTATTTTTGCCTTATATGTTATCATAAATTCGGATTGCTTAAAAGTTTATTATCGGGATCATAATTTAGTTGAACAGTACGAAAAATCAGCTCCAAATGCGGTTTTTCCGTGACCACGGTCAAACATCATACTTGCTTTAAAATCAGCTTGTTTTACCATATTTTTTATGCATTCCATTATCCAAATATTAGGAATTCATCCATTTTTTGTAAAGGTAATTTTCATATTTTTGCGACGTTATTTACCCGTTGTATGTGTTAATTTGAAGCAAACTAACTACAAAAACGAATTCATTATCCTAAAAACAGTTTGAAGAAGCAAATATAGATTTCTAATTAATTTGTAAATCTCCGCCTTTTCAAAAGATTACTTTAATTTGTACAATACTGACAAATTATCTTCCTTACATCATGTATTTCTCCAAGCGATTATAAAAACTTTTTTTTCTATTTCAATTTGTTTTGTTGTTTTTCACATGAAATAAGAGAACTGTAATTTAATTAAAAAGTACTAAAACATGCCCTTATACAAAGTTTAATGCCAATGAATGAAATATTCATTTAATATGTTCCTTATCAACACGAAAACAATGATCATTAGAGACCCCTTAGGACATCTCTAACTCTACATTTGTAGCAGGAATCATTACATAGTATGACGAGTAAAGTTTGATCTACAGTTACTGCTCTATTGCATGATATGCTTCTCAATCATGTTTAAATTACACAGAAAAGGATGGAGAGCTGATATCTTAAAGTGATCTGATCTAAACATCTAACTCACTCCCACACCACCAACTAACCAGGGAAAGGCACGAACTGCGAAAACTGCCGAGCTATCACAATATTTTTTAACTAATGAATTTCGCAATTGTTTACTGCCATCGTCTTAACAGGACAGGTTAAGACACGAGACGTGAAAATATTATAGGATCAAATATATATATGTGAAAGCATTATCATAAAACATAAGCAGAAACATATAATTTTATTTAAAGTCGGTGCAAAAAATAACAGAAAAACATGGAGTTGTTGACCGAAATATATATTCAAATGACCTACAAACAAAGTTAATATAGACTACTTACATGACAAGCACTGATATAAGTTTTAATCCATACTAAAGCGTGCAATTTGGTCAGATTTCTCAATCTTCCTGCCAGCGTTGATAACAGTTTTGACGCCATGCCTTCACCATTAATGTTATGGTTTCCCTAAATAATTGAATTCATAAATATATTAAAGTGGAAAATGTAAAATAAAAAAAAAACCGTAAGACATTTTAAAGATATTTTTAATTTTGCCAGGATTTTGTTCTTTGGAATTCTGCATTGCCTTCTTTTCAATCACATCATATTAAAATAGCAGGTGCGCAATAAAACGAAAATAAAGTTTAATACAATTAAAGCAAGTTAAACTCAACATGAGTTAATAAGTATTCTTTTACAGCCGAACTAACGAAGACAAAAATGAACATCATAACAAACTACACTAAATAACAACTCACAACAAAATAAACACAAAAAACATCTGGAAAATATTACTAGCTAACCTTTCTATCGCGAAAATCGTACCCGCGAAATGTTTGGTTTTAAACTTACTACAAGATAGGCGAAAATAAAAACCCGCGAACGGGTATATAAATAAGTTTCCGCGAAATCTAGAATCCGCGAATACTAATACTTTTACAGCATCTAAATGCATGTGCTTTTAAAGTAAATTAAAAAGTTAATCAAATCTGCATTAAAAATTCTTTACAAAAACCGACCCAACTTCAAAAATAAATTAAGAGATGATTAAAAAAAAATGGTCAAATATATTCACTGTTATTGGTAATTCTGTCGATTCACGTGAAATGTTAAACATATATTTTCTGTTATTACCTAAAGTTCGGTGATTTGTTGGTTCAAAACATCTAATGAAAGAAAAACAATTGTAAAAGGTAAAAGTAATACGGAGAAAGCAATGTGATATTGACGTTTAAGAAATTAAAATAATTTGTGTCAACTTTTTTATGTTATTGAATATATTCCCTGGTATTCAGTAATGTTTCACGGGGATTGTTAAACAGCAAATGTGCAATAAACTAGTATTGATGTTGTTTAAAAAAAAATCAATTCTCAACAACATCAGTTACACGCTTTTTTATTGTTGTGTTGTTAAAAAATCGGTTTTATACATCTGTTTTGTCTGGTAACAAGACATAGTAAATTGTAACAAGACCATTTAAATATCATTATTTTGGTTCAAACAGTAATATTACATGGTATGCTTCATACAACATTAGGTTTATAATATTTCTCTGAAAAAAAAAAACATTTTTACTGTTATTCGTTTTGAAAATGTGTCCGATATAGTGTATGATATATCTTTATTTTTCGATTTTTCGACACAGATCTTCACTTTGAAACTTGTAAAACGCCTTTAAAATCTGGATAGGTCTGGAGGTTAAACAAATTTCTAAGCTCAGACAAAAATTTTTGCTGACCAATTGATATCACTTTAACAAGCTTAAAAAGGAATCGATAAATGTTGATTCTATGTGGATTATTCCAACACATTGTACAGAAATATGTACTTTAACTCTTGAAGAAAAAAAAACAAAATTGTTTAATGCAAAAATCAAATGAATTCGAAAGTTACGTTTATGTTTTAATTACTTGGTTAGCAGGTAATTAATGAAAAGTGTAGACATGTGGTTTCCTCACTCATAAGTTTTAGAAAATTTGATCTGAAATCAAGGGATTTAATTTTGCATGGACAAAACAGGATTTGATTGGTCAATCTCATAATCCATACCGATTTTGTTTGGTTTGGCTTTGAAAATATTACCGTTGTTTATAATGCGAAAAGATGTATTATAATAAACTAGCGTTAACTAAATCTAAAAGTTCTTATCGTATTTCTTTTACTAAGCACCCAAAATGCTTTAAAAATTCAAATGCGATATCGCTTATTAGAAAAATAGTATGAAAATCAAAAAATATGGGGTAAATGTCAAAGACTGCACTCCAAACACAAGAAAAACAGAGAAAATTTCAAATCAACAAATTTCCAGAAGCTCTTCAAAAAGGGTGGAATACCACCCCTTGTGAAAAGCTTTATTGTGCTTATGAACAATGAGGTATCAGTCTTGTTACTTAACATGTGCACCTGTGATTTTTTTTTTTTTTTTGGTGATTTAGAGCTAATTATTAGAAGTGGTAATCCGATGATTTTTTATAATCCGACCAAAATTTCAGATTCGCCTCTTATTTTACTGCAAATTTTTTTTATCACTTTTAAGTTTTGCTTATGTTGAAAATATCAAATACTGGAATTAAAACATTATCTGAAAAGTCTCTTGACAATTAGATATTATCTTGTTAAAATTCTATTAAAGAAACATTATTTAAAATAACTCATATTTTCATTTGCAATTCATATTTTCAACATGAAAATATATCTGAAAAAGCCCCTTGAAGAGCACGTATATAAATAATTTGAAAGCACTTTAACTTTCAATTTAAAAAATTCCTTTCTTTAGCTCTATATGTTATTCACGATTTCGATGTGTTTGAAACTTCATGCGACATCAAAATCGGTTAGGCCGATTTTGAAACATGTGATGTGGAATATTTCTTATGTTTTGATTTGAATCCTTTAGAAAATAGTGGTATATATGAAAACGAAAAGATATGGGGTAAATTCCAAAGAGACTGCAATTTAACCACAAGAAAACGTAGGTAATGTACAAATCTAGAGGTTTTCACAAGGCTTCCAACAAGGATTGAATACCATTCATTGTGAAAAGCTCTAAATAACCCTAAATAAAAAATCGTGTATACATAAAGTAAAGCTGCTTCTACCTGAGTATTATCAAAATGTATCACGTATAAATAACGTATTATCGAAGCAAGACTTATTTCCGTTCCTTAAAACTATATTAATTTTATATTTGCATTGTGTATCTTGTGAGGATGATGATCATTTCCTTCGTAACTAAATACTTAACAAATTATTTTCATTCACGTTTTCTATCATATTACGCAAGAGCAGCTGATTTCCCCTTTAAATGATAATTCAATTTATAACTAACATTTCCTACCAATTCCTTTTGTGCATAAACAATTTAATTCATAACAATCTTATTGTGTTATGTATAAGCTTTATAATTTGGGCTATGTATGGTCAACCGAGGAACCCACAACCCATCCCAAGGACTTATCATCATCAACATTTGTTAAATGGTTTGTGTTCTCTTGTTCATAGATACTGGGTATTTTGCAACACATCGTGTTTTTATTCCTTTGTCTGTTTCGTTTTACATCATGGACATAAACTGAATGAAAACATCAAATTTTGAGGCAGTAGGTGCGCTTACCTCTTCAAATCCACCGGATTTCTAAACTCCTGTTAAATAAAAACGTTTCTAAAGTCCAAGCTTCTGTTGGCTTTGCTTCTTTTTTGCCGAATTGTTTGTTTTGAGTTGTTTTGTATTTGTGAACTTAAATATGGATTCTTCACGATTTTTTTCTACCCTAAACAAAAAGAGGTATAATTGGAAATGTGAATACTGTAAAAGTTTTATTATTTGCGAATTCCTATTTTCGCGGAATATATTTTCATACTTATTCGCGACTTTAGACATTCGCATATATTGCGTATTTTGTAGTCAAGTTAAAATTTGGCGGGTATGAATTTTCGCGAGCGATAAAACCATGTCCGCGAAAATAGTGAAAATCAAAACAACGCAAATATTGCTACTTTTACAGTCTATTTGCTTTTAAACACGTCTGTAAATGTAATATCAAATAAAACAGGTGTGAAAAGTGGAACCTTTTCCATCTAATTTTGTGGAAAAAATATTTTTTGCATTTCTACTAATTTACTTCAAGCGGGGTGACGATATTATGCCATATTTATGTATTTTTTTGTCTATCATAAAGCTTCCTGGATACCAATACACCTGCGTTGCGTATGTTAATTTTGACTTGGAAGGATATCAAAGCAAAAGGATTTTGAACATTTTATTATTAGTTTATTTGTCTGTTTTTCTCCACATCTGTAATACAATGAATTATCTCCGAAAAAACAGAAAGGTGGTTCAAGAATTTTTTTCTAAAGCCATGGTTTGGAATGTGTGGGTAATTTTAAGGATACTGTTTTTCCACAGATACATTTTATATTTTAAAGTATTTGAAGTATGTTTTGAATTTATTACCAGAACCTTATCAGATGTTTTATTACAACTACTCTCAACAGTTGTTTTTTAATTCAATAATTGAATATTTAGCCGTCATGGCGGTTTTTTCCAGTTTTGAAATGTATTCATTTAACAGTCAACAAAAACATCTTTAATTGAAATACTTTTTGAAATGTGGTTGCATACATGAAGTTGCAAAACCTGATATAATAGTATTTGCTTATGTATGTAATTTATTTTCCATAACAATTGTTTCTTGTTTGGACGAAAGATTTGTATTGTGTAAACAGGCCGATAGCTACTTAAAGTTAAACAATATATTATACGAGGCGAAAAAGGTCAACCGAAATTGTTTACATTAGTTGCAAGTTTGCAAAAAGTTATTTAAAAATTTTTAAATAAAGAATTTTATGTAGCATTTAGCAAGATCGTTTATAAAAGCTATGTAGACATTCTTTAATTTGGCACGCTTAACAATTTGATCACAAGATTGCACATCCAAACAACTTTCTGACTTTGCACAATATCGGGGGAGGGGGTTCTAAAATTTTTTCGCGCCCTACAATTTGAACATGATTGTTTTTGTGTAAGGTATCACGATTTATTTTTCTTGGGGATGGGATGGCAGGAGAATACAGTTCATGCATCTTATCAATAATATATATGTCCTTACATGAGGTGAAAATAAATATTTATGCACAGAGCAGGTTGAACGTAAATGTTCAGCACTTAGGTTTGCTGTGATCATCTGTGTTGAAAGAAAGCAAAAATATTCCTTGCCTCGTGACAGCGGATTTTAAATGGTTATCTCCTTATATGCTAATGTTTTATTTGACAAAGAAAGATATGGTGTGAAAGTCGAGGACGATACGACACCTCAGCATAAAATTCCAAAATAATTTGAACATGTATTTTAACATCATGCTTTCGGAATAGTTCAATTACCTCTCTTGACCAGTTCTTGATGTACTTAGTAACCGATCGATAGTTTGGGATCTTGAAAAACCAGGATTACAGAATTGGCTAAAATATTTTTTTCTGAAAACTTTCATAAATTTTGTATCAGGAACCAGAAATTTTTTCTGTTCTTTGCTTCTGGGCTTGCCAGGATTTTTTTATTCATAACTTGGGATTTTCGTAGTTAGTATGGTGATCCAATTTCGACTCAAATTTCACACATTTAAAAATCCAATAAAAGTACAGTTTGTCAGCAAATCAGTCGAGTGGTGAGTATTGTTGAAGACTTGTTGTAAGGTTTTGGTTTCCATGAGCATTATGCCAGAAAATCCACTTTTCCGTCTTTGTTTACATGCCAGCGTCATGTCAGTAATTATGCACGATTTTTAGAAGTTCATCTCGTGAATATCTAAAAGGGAGATAATTATAGCGAAGTAGCTTTCAGTCTGTAAACGTTACTATACATGAGACATCGTATCAGCTCACGTGCCTCATTCTAATATGTTGTTCACATTTAAATTATATAAAAGGTCTTATCTTACCTTTTTTTTAAAATCCCATTATTGAAATACATTGTACCTTGGCTTACATTATATCTAAAATACAGATAAAATTGTTAATTCGGTCCTTTCGTATCTCTGGGTGTGTAAAAGTTGTCTCCCGTATGGGACGGTAGATTGATATAGTTTGCAATGTAATTTTGGTTTTTATTGTTTTTTGATTTTATTTCAGCTACAAATTTTAATGCAAAAATTAATCTTTTTGTTTTTTTAAATAATGCACATCAGATTATTTTTTCCTCTTGGTAAATTTTATGGATTTTTCGAAAAAAAAACATTTAAGGTTTTCTCACGTTACAGCTATATTGAGAAACCGTCCCGCATGGGAGGTAAGTCTTACAAAAACATACAAATTACAGATGTATCCCGGATTACGAAAATCTGGAATAGGCTAAACAAAAAACTCATCGCATCTATGATCAAATTAAAAACTCTGAAATTTTCAAAATCCTCCTTTGATAATAATTCATGTCGGAATGATAAAAATTGTCAAAAAAGGATCATAAAAATTTACTTGTATAATTATATCATTAATGTATTGAAACTCATACAACTTTCAGAATACGATATGAAAAGGAAAAAAGGAGTTATTACAAACTGTTAAGGCCTGTATTTGTGCATTAATTTTTGTGGTCAAAAGGGTGTTTTAAATTTCTAAATTAATATTGCTTATATTACCAGTTTGTATGCTTTTACTAAATTTGTATGTCATTTTGTGTCCATTAGGTCAAAATTAAATGTAAAAGTAGGAAAACTAATGACCACTAGAAATTAGAACCCAGCCAATAGTATTGCGATAGGATTTAAAGCATCAATCTTCATATACATAAGACATATTTATACCAATAAATTTGAATTTTATAACAATAAACCAAACAAAACATTCTAAGTATGAGAAAGAATTTTTACTGTAGATGAGGATGAGAGTTTGGTGGTGATAGGCACTTCATTTCCGCCACCGTCTAGTTTTCCCCCTGCAACCTTTTCATGTAAACAAGTTCATCTTTTACATGCTGCTTCATTGAAAGTAAAAACCACAAAATAAATTATGCTAGCACGGTGCCGCTTGGTCTGTTTAGTACAATGTATCTAGGGAAATCAGAAATATGTAAGAACAAATTTTATTCACCGAAATTATGTTCTGTTATCTATTTATGGGCAGTTTATACAAGTATCTGATGAACCTGTAGCGTGTTGTAATTGTAATCGAGTATTAAACTTATTCTGTATACTATTTAAGGGTATCGAATGCTCACTTTTATTGGTCAAATAATTATTTATTTAAGGGGGTACCCAACACCATCACGAAAATAATTTCCACTCGTTTATTTTTCTTTATATTTTGTTTAGACATTTATTTTGATGAAAGAAGAAAAACATGAAAATTTCAAGAAATTTGAACCACACATTTCTCTGGAATTATTTCAATAGATAT
>JARWCS010333844.1:0-11981 GCA_034783895.1 Geukensia demissa | reverse complement strand
TATTCAGGACGAGAGCATATTAATGATGAGTGATGATGAATGAACCCTGCTTTGTACTAGACCGACACGCTGAGTCGAATTTTTAACGTGCTAGCTCACGATAGCAACAGTCCACAGGAAGACATGCCACTTTACACAAACACATTATTCTGACTCTGGGCCGACCAATTTTAATGATCGAAGTTTAAGCTTAAACATATTTTATTTGTAATCAAAATACAAAATGAATAAGAGACACAAGTAAAGCTTACTTATGTAGTCTTCTCCGTTTACAATTTTTACAATATCATATGAGGCATGAAAATAAAATAACATATAGAGTCTGCATTAAAAGTAAAGTCTCCTGAAAAGTATTCTTCTAAACCATGAAAATTGATATCCACCTATTAAATTAAGTGTAATACGAATTGCAGATTCGATGACGTTGCTCGTCCCAATATTTAACCATTATAATTCTATTCTTTACATGAAATATATACCTAACTTACGACTTCTGTCCAATTACTGGGCTAGGAACTTGGAACGGCATAACCGTAAGGTTAAAATGACAAAATTGGTGGTATTAATTAGCTTTCAGTGTATCACTGTAAATGCAAATCATGCATAGTCTAATGAGACAAGACAAATTCGAAACAAACTAAAACATTAAAGGAAAACAAATTTTAAAATTCGGGTTTCGCTGCATATATGTGTTGTCACTGAACACAGCAAGATTCAGTGAATAATGCCACATCGTCTATCCAAATTACCTTAAAATAAAGGAAACAACAATCAACCCAGGTCAGCCGTTATCTAATGTTTATCTCGCAATAGACACTGGAGAAGCACTAAAGACAAATCCGTATGGCAAACGTGACGAGTTAACCTTCTCATTAGCCATCTCACCATTCACAAGCTGTAATATCTACTGGCTCAGTGATTTTTTATTTACAGTTTCTTACGATTTGTCCCTTTCTTAACCATTTGGTTTTCAATTGCTTCTTCTTAAAACATTTCCGTGTACTCTACACCATTCTTAATTACATGCAAACGCATGTATATATATATATATATATATATTTGGTTTTATGAATAAACAAACTGAGCTACACGTTAACCGCCAATCTTACAATAAGAGCCTCTAAGTGATGATATCTGGCACTTGGCCGTGAAATTGTATTAATGGGAACCCCCCCAAAATTGAATAGACACCGTCTAATCAAGATCAGAATATGCAAGGACTACCTATTAAAAATTCTTCTAAATTTTTGGTAACATAAAAACTTTCCTATGGCTGTCTTATATTTCCGATAAGTAATTAAAATCTACTAGAAACTAATACAAGCTTTCTTTTTTACCACTTTAAGTTTGTTTTGAGTCACTTTTGGTCTAACGCATGGGTATTCTACACTAGACTTATTTGACCTAGCAACTTTAAAGAAAAAGAAAACTGAAATCAGCTCACAGAAACAAGAACCTGCAAATAAGATGTATATCAGAATAAAAATATCTATCAAGATACAAACGATTTCAGAAAAATCACACAAGAAAGGCTTGGACAAATATATTAATATTGTAATGGAAATAGTTCATTTATCTATATTAAACATTTCCAGACGAATAATACACACAGCGGTAATTCTCATTCTATTTCCAGGATTAAGCACAGGTTTGTTTATATTGTATATTTATTTATCTATCGGTAATTACATTTCATGTTTATGTTTTAAGTTGCACATATTAGAATATTTTCTTCATAGATATAAAACATATTAACTATTAAGGCATATTGAGTTGTCTTTATTGTTTGGTAAAGATTTTAGAAACATATAAAGGTTTCGTCATAAATTCTGTCTACAACAATTTCAACCATCCGTTACAATAATACGACTCACTTGTCGGAGGTTACATTGGTCTTTAGTTAGAATTAAATAATTACTTCAAAATAATTGTATGTATTTGATAACGAGGAAAGACAAAGTGGCATATTTCATATTAAATATACTCAAGTTCGAAATAATAAAGTCTTACACTTGGGCCATACATGTATACATGCTATATAGATTTGAGTTAACACCAGTATATGAAGAACAAATGTGTAACCATTCAATAAAAACATAAATCACAGTATTAACGACAATAGGTTGGAAGAGCGTGGTTTGGCTGAAAATAGCAGATAGCTTTTCAATATCATATGTTTGTTTTAACATATTAATTAGACCAGTAAAGCTTGGAAGAGCTATTGCAAATCTACAGCTGTATAAATAATACTTGGTGAGAAAATTATTAAGTTTGTAGACGACTGGTGAACGTAAGATTATTGCTAATGCTTAAATTGGAATATCATAGTTAATACTGTTTTCGAATTTTCCTTTTACTTCTCATCATAAATTTTATGTGCTGTACATAATATGCACTGCCTTCTGTTTGTATCTCTACTACACACTTAATATAAATGGTGGATAGCGAGGCGTTCACATATTTAACATGTTTAATATGCATATTTGGGTTTTATTCACAAATGCAAACTTCAGTACAATGCTAGAGAAAATAACCCATGCAGACCCAAAGGTTAACTTTTTTTGCGCCCCAAATGTCGGACCTGATATCCCTGTGCCTAAATATTACTCTTATGGCACTTGAAAGTTAAATTTAATATTGACACATATAAGATGTCGTGCATCATTTTTGAACTATGACCTGTATAAAGTAAATATAGCACCCAGTCCATTATGCCATTGTGGTTCTGATATTGAAAATGCATACCACTTCTTCTTCGAATGTAATACCTATGCAATTATAAGATTAAATTTGTTAAAAAATCTCAACTGGTTACCCGATGCTTGCCTGATCGCTCTTCAATTACTGACTTGTGGCATTAATGTATTTACAGAAGAACAGAACGAGTTGATATTTAAACACGTATATGAATTTATTAAGAAAACCAAAAAGATTCCTGATCGCATAATTTGATATTCGTGCTAATTCTTACGTTTGGAACTCCACACTCATATCTCCCACCTTCCACTTTTCTCTTTTCTTGTCTTATTGTTACTAAAAATTCATGTATATATGTTGAATATATAATTTGTTGTATGCATGCTCATAATTATTGTTCAATATTGTAAACCGGAGAGGACCTCACAAGTATGAATTAATTGTGTCCAATCCATTTTATTTTCTTTCAAACAAATAAAATATATTTAAACTAAACAAAAAAAAAAAAAAACAAACACCAATTTCACTCTAATCATATCAGATTTGGGTGTGTATTCTTGTAAAACACAGTTTCTAGCAAACATGCAACCAACAAAAAATGCAAAACAGAATTTAGTTAGACAGAAAAATATCACCTTTAGATATCTGGATGATGTCAAAGATTATACAACACGGAATTTCATATATTTTTCGATTTGAATTAGATAATTGAACCAGTCTGTCAATTACAAAATTTTATGACAAAGCGGGCCATTTTTTTCTTTCCAATAGTAAACATTTCCTTTCACATTTAGTCTCGGTGCACACATTTCATAACTTGATGATTTGCTTGTGTTTGAACTTAAAGTTTCTGACTTCAACTATCGAAACTCTAATCTTACTGATAAGGTTATACAATAAGTACAAAATTACGGACGCCAATTAAGCTATGATGTCTTTGGCCAGGTGTGGTAATAAAAATAGTTTCCTGCAAAACAAAATTATGAAACATAGTTTTTTGTGAATTTTTCGGGTAACTTTAAAACCAAGTTTCAATATTCTGGCAACACTGTCATATGTGAATTAAGGGTTAATAAGATTAAACAGATCAATTTTAAATCTATATGCTTTAAATTTAAGGTTTTTAATATAAAGTTTACTTACTTCTTTTTATCAGGCTAAAACATGACCTTCATGGATGGATCTTGTTTCTGATTGACTGATACTTAAAATATTTCTCTGACACTGCTTGGCCAAATAAAATATATTTTGACAGGAAAATTTTATGGGGGATCCTTTATAATGTGAAAAAACAATCATTTAATTTTTTTCAGTGTTTAATGACATCACATGTTGAGAAACTTGATGTGGATTGCATCATTTTCGTGCATTCAGATCCTGCGTGCATTCTGCAGACAAATATCTTCATTTGGCATGTGTTTTGTTATTTTGTATTATTGTTTATGTTGTTGTCAAGGCTCTTTATAACTAAAGTGGATCTACTCTTGCATGATTAATATACGCCTTTTACAGCTTTCGATCTATTGATTTTGCATTTGGGGGGAGGGCTACATGTTAACCTAACTATTTGTATCAAGTACCTGTCCAAGGTCAGAAGTCGAGGTCATTGGTTGGTCTTCACGTTGCTTTTTTATTTTATATTTATTAGATTGAGGTATGATTAGATTAATTTTACGTATGTATACAGGTTTTATTTGTTTGTGTAGTGCTCTCTGGAGCTCGTCAACAGAAACATAATTAACATTCCACCCTAGCTGAAGGCCCTGTGACGACGTCTTAATTCAACGATTTTTTCCGTTGCGCACGGATATGGCGGCCATATTTGTTTTTCGATCATTAAGAAATTAATAACCTTTGTCAAAGAAATTACATAGATAGTTGGGTCTAGGTTTTCTGCCATTAGGTATCATGGCTTCAGGGAAAAGTCAAGGGTTTCGACAAAAGCAAGTTTCAACGTTTGGACAGTAATAATTTCTTTATGAATTATTTTATTTTAATGAAACTTTAAGTTTTAAATGATCAAGCCTTATAGCTGAATATACAATAAAAATTGTGAATGAGATATCCACTGTCTTAACCCAACTCTGTTATCTCTGTAGCTAGTTAAATCTTGAATCGATCTATGATTACGGATTTCTCAAATTGTTATGCGGTGTTCACGTTTTAACCCGGGTTTTGAACCTCCGTGGGAAGATACAGCTATACTAAAATAAATCGAAATCTTTCCTTTTGTAGATGCAAAAGCTTGGCTTTATGACTATTGATGCTTTGGATCCTTCTAAAGGAATGTTAGAGAAAGCTGTAGAAAAAGGAGTGTACCGAAAGTGTATCTATGCCGCAATCGGATCTGAACCGTTAGACATTCCGTCAGGTTTGTCCGGAAAATAAGTTAAATGAGCTGACACCATCCTATCATAATCACAGTTACGTTCCAGCAATTGCAATTCAGATGCATTTAACTTCACTGGAAGTATCAATTTCAACAGTTCTGATGTATACTAGAACAATATATGAAGAAAATGTGCAAATCATTATTAGGTCCAATGTTAATGTCATATTGGTTATGGCTGCAGAGTCCAACATATTTTTTTTGAATTTTTTTTTTGCAAATATCATTAAACGGCAGGAGATAGAAAGAGAGTTTGAATTGTAAAAACGTTCACAATAATACATCAAGTTCAAAGGTCAAGGTCTATACATGTAGCAAAAAAATGAAAATCCTTAGTAACCATATATTTCTACTATATCTCAAAAACGGTGATAGATATCTGATAGCCTGTTATTGAGGAAAAGCTTGTGAAATCAAGGTCTACATTGTGTACATTTGATTAAAAATGGCAAGACCAACAATTATGGCTGTATGACCGGAAAACTGTATTTTTGGGTCCGAAATTCAGTTTTTTTGCAAAAACAATAAGAGATTGACAGACACTTTTTGCAAAAATTTTCAGCATAATATGTCTTTTACCAGATGGGTGTCATACTTTTGATTAATTCTTTAGCCTTGAATGGCCTTGAATGGCCTTGAATGGCTAAAATAGCATTAAAATAACATTTTTATGCTGATTTTGTAAAATTCTAATCAAACAATTAAAGTTCTAAATTAACAATGTCTTTTTTCAATTAAGAATGTAAAAATTGGTAAAAATGGGAAATGCCTTTTGTTTGTTCAAAGAAAAAAATGGATCTATCTTATGCTTTTATTTTTGTTATTTCACTGTTAATTGCTAAATTTCTTTATTTCAAGAATTGACGGGTCATCTTTTTAAAATTTCGTCTTTCAGATACGTATGATGTTATAACTGCAGCAGGAGTGTTTGCACCTAAGCATTTAAATGGTAAAGCTCTCAATGAGATAATCCGACTCGTAAAACCTGGTGAGCAGTACTAGATACACCTTGGCCAGTAAATCGAGATTTCGTTAGATTTATGATATCTGGCCCTAGTTTCATAAAACATCTCAGTTTGAGGATATCCTCAACTTACACCTCAACTCAAAAACTGATGAATCGGATGGTGGAATTTGAGGAAAAAAATCACAATACGAAGAAAATCTCAATACGAGATGTTTATGAAACTGAAGCCAGATGATAATAAATTCATCCATTATTGATAAAAGCAACACAAAAACAGTACATGAAGCTTTTCACAAATGGCATATACATTGAAATTATTAAAGATATCTTAATAATAGCTGAATGATTAGTATTACTTAAAGTCTTATGTCTTAAGTCCTAAGTCATGACGTGTTTTATGAAAAGTTTACATTTTGTATTAAGGGACCTTTTACAGCTTCCTTTATGGTTTGTCTCGGGTATCATTTGATGGATGGCTGTCTCCTGGACAATCCTGCCACATCTCCTATTTTTATATACATTCTTCTGGTTGTATTTTAATGATAAGATTTAGACAGTTAAGAGAGACACATTTTTGCACATTCAATGACTCGATCAATCTCTTAATACATCTGATATCATAGACATTAAAACGATTTTTATATCACAAAGAAACACTAGTCTGAAATTAATCATGCATACACACAGAACATGTAAAAAAGTTTCAAAAAAAATTGTGTAATTTTTAATGGAAAGTGTTAATTGGTTTGTATCCTAAAAGTCGTTGTAAGGCCTCAGCAGTGAACCATAAGTCATTATAACATATCATAAAATTAAGACGTATACTGCCATTGTCACGTATTATTTTTTATTACTGCTTTGCGCGTACTGCAGTGTGCCAGAAAAATATACACATATTCAGATTGTTTATTTTTGTCTTTAACTGCAGGAGGATTTGTGTGCATAGTAACAAGAATGGAATTTCTTACAAAAGCGCAAGAATTTAGAGAGCCATTTTTTCATCTTTGTGATGAGTTAGAAAAATCTGGAAAATGGAAGAAAATAGAATGTTCTTCATGTTCCTATTTAAAGCATGCTGAAGGTGTCAAAATGCTATACAAAATCTTTTGACATCTTATTTTCCATTGAAGTGAAGAGGGCTGGGCAAGTTAAAGCATGTCACTTACCTTCAAATTATGTTGAATAAACCAATGTCTGTGTCTCAGATATAATTTTCTTACGAAACTAACAGTTTTTATTGTTCTTTTTTCCCAGCAACTTCTTTTATTTATGAAATAAAAGCTTTCTATTGGCCTGACCATGCTTCCCTTTTTCAAAGATGTACCGCTATACCATTTTAGTGAAATTCTTTATGTTGTAAAATGATTTCTACAGGAATTTGATTGATTGTTGGAATTGATTGTTGGTTTCATAACGTCCGGTGGCAAATGCATTTAATTCAAGAATATATTTAAGACGAGAACAAGTTTAACAAATTTCAAAATAACGAGGGATTGTGTAGGACAAAACAGGACAATGGCTTTAGACTGCCACTAGAAAATTTGGAGACTGTGTAGGACGAAAAAGTTAACCTTTTGTAGCGGCATCAGCTATGAAAATCGAAATAAAATAATGGATTAGTCCACAACAAGGGACCAAGATAACTTCAACTTAAACCCTATACCTGCTTCGCCTTTCATTTTATGTTACTAATACCGAGTAACATGACGAACGGCACTGGTTGAACAGGAGCTTTTTGTTCCTCTGGAGCACCTGAATTCTTCCCTCGTTTTTATTATTGGTGTCGCTAAAGCATTAGTTTTCAGTTTCGTAGTTTGTGTATTTTACTTTGTCTTCCCGGTCTTCTGGCACTGGTCTTGTCTGTACTTTTACTTATGAATTTTCCTGTTCCCTTTGGTAACTATTAATGAGTTCTCATTTACAATAATCTTGAGCTTCACCATATGTATACGCAACAATCTTTTAGATTTTAATGAACGTAATCTTTGTATTATTAGCAAATTATTATTTCATGAATTTCTTAACCATAATTTTGTTCAGTCATTAACGAAATTCTAACATAACTATAAAGATTAAACGTTGAAATTTGATTAAAATTCCATATAAACATTTATATCACCTAGATTTCGGTATTCGACATCTTTTATTAATGTAATTTTCTGATAGTTGCTTGTTTTGTGTGTTCTGAGAAATGCCCCAAATACCTGAACTTCAAAAAAAAATTTAACATATACGGATCTAGATAATACCGGTAAATGCTGTGATATTTGCGGCAATTAGGACAGTCATGGTAATTCAAAAATCGTACATACACCTATACATACAGATTTTCATTACTTGGAATATATTATATATTAATATTTTATTTCAGTTATTTAAGTTTGAGGGGAAAATTCAAAACTAACATACATGTAATTCATTTTATTCGATATATGTATATTCAGGTACCAACATGCATTTAAAAATGATTCTTGCTACACGTTCGTTATGTAAGTGAATTGCAAATCAAGAACCAGTCGGATAAAAAAAGCCAGTAATGAGGTACAATGTAACATGTCCATTCCCTTATTCTAAACAGCCAGACGGTCGGTTACATATGTATTAGTTTGTGCCAGTTAGATACAAGACTTGATTTTATAGTTCATTTGTTAAAATTATTACGGAGTTTTTCTCGTGTGCTGTATGAAGGTCGTAAAAAGCTTCCCCGCGCTAGAGTTATATGCTCACATTAAAAATTGGGTACTGGAATTTATGTTGGAACGATGCATTTTACATTTTTCCAACAAAGCATTTTTTAAATTCCTTAATTTTTATCTTCATATTTGACTTATCGGCGTATTGTAGGTCATAAACTGTATATATTTTATCATTAGCTCCATGAATGCTACCAGATCTAGAAATTCATAAAGTTTGACTGATCTTCCTATTTTTGACCCCTAGTGTGTCTGTTGAGGGTTAATCAAGAAACAAAAACGCTTTGCACACAGAAAATTTGGCTTTTGGATACTTGTTTTTAAACTTACGAAAAAGGTGTCTGTCTTGCATTATATTCCATATTCTGTCGTCAAAATATTCTATAGTGTAAAATGATTGCGATGATCTAACCGAAATGAACTTTCAGGATTGATTGACTTGATATTACCTATCAATAACTGCAACAATAATAATATAGTGATAACGTGTCCCAGTATTGGCGTGTCTTATCTTGCCGTGACATGTGCATCAATAACTACAAGGCACTACAGAATTAGGCCACAAATTCAGGTATGGTTTTCTAACAATATCACAAACATTCCCTTAAATGTAAACTTGTAATGCATGTTTCATGTCGACTGCTGTGGTGAAATTGGTATTCGGGCGTAACTATCTATATTATGAAAGCAATTGTTGTTAGTTTCATGGATAGAACCAATTTTTATAAATATACCGACATTAAAATGGGAAGAACGCAGACAACAGAATTTTTGAAAAATGATGTTTCAGAAGTATACTTAAATATCATATCAACAATTAGGAATGTATAAGCCATGAATTTGGATCCAATATGGTATTATTAGGATAAACACCATTAAGATTTTTTTTTGGCAAACCTTTACAATAAGTTATGATTTCACACATTTTGAGATTTTTGTAACGTTGAACTATTGATTGGCTAGTTTCTTAGAGGGTGTTAGTTTTACAAAATACATCGGAATCTAGATATTTATCTTTCCTTTATACATAAAATCTTACACTTACATGACTTAACATGAATTCAAACTTAAAAATATTCTCAAATCTTTTTAACCAACTTGATCCAATATAGGGGAGGGACAGACGTTTGTTTTTTACTATTGGGCAGGAGGATTTATCAACGCCAAACTAATTTTTTGTGTTTTTACAAATAGTTGGTTATTTTTGTTTTCTTGCATTTGTCGATAATGTTGTTCACAAAAAACCTACGGTCTGAATACTTTTCAACTTACTTTGTACATGAATATTTATGTTCCCCTCTTGCAAGGATTGATTAATATTTTCAAAATCTTCATGACCTACGAGCATATCAAATGGGCGTCCCATTATACGTTGTGTGAGTTTGAAAGGTTAACAATTTGGAAGGGTGAACAGATTATCTTATATCTTTGTATTATTTACAAAGCAATGATGATTTTATTATTGTTTTTCATTATTTATATATATCATTATCATTGAAAAAAAAAATGATTATTTAAAAAAAATCATGTGAAGAAAAGGTATTGATGGTAAAAATTTAAAACTAATATTTTTTCAAACATATATCGTTGACCACTCAATGACAAAGAGTTGAATTGGTCATAAACGACAACCGCTTGGAAGATAACCTTAAACGTTGGCATTCAAAATTTTGTTTTTTACATCGTATTATCTTATATTTTAGAATGATACACGTAACTATTTTAGTGGCTGCTATTTTTGGTAAGTTGGTTTTGTTCTAATGATGAATACTTATTAATCTGTTTGATAGGAAAATAAACGTGTATTTTCTACCACTGTTTAAACTTAAGCTGAAATGAAAATAGAAGAAATATTTTCCGGCGATTGTTCACAGTGCTTAAACAAACACTATGACACACTGAATCAAGTTTTCCATTATTTTACAGGTAAAATATAGCGTTTGATTATTGAACACATGGTTATATTTGTTAGTATTGTATTGACTATTAGATAGATAAATTGAACATAAAATTGTGATCAAACCCAATTTTTTTATTCGTAGGCTATCTTGCAAATGCTGTTGTCAATAGGCATCCTATCATACATACAAACCATCCGTATCTGAACATCAAGGAGAACTCTGCAATTGGTAAGTTTGTAACAATTCAAACAAGGCATTAAATGATATGAAGA
This sequence comes from Geukensia demissa, assembly GCA_034783895.1. Classification (NCBI taxonomy): domain Eukaryota; kingdom Metazoa; phylum Mollusca; class Bivalvia; order Mytilida; family Mytilidae; genus Geukensia; species Geukensia demissa. Next base: position 1,062 of record JARWCS010333844.1, on the reverse strand, counting down.
TGCATAGTTTAGGTGTGGAGGAGACAGCGCCAAGCCTACACAATTAACATTGTTGAATGCTTTTTGTAAACTTGTAGATGTACGGATGGTTGTAATTTAGCAGTTTGGATAGCTGTCCCATTGATAATCATGTCATACCTCCAAACTCTTTATCCATTCTTCTAACGTTTTTATTAACTTTGTATTATCTATTGTTGCCTATATTCTTTGTGTCTGTTGTTTTTTTTTTTAAGTTCATTTTCATTTGACCACGAGTTACTCTTTCTTCAAATTACGGTTTTTACTTGGGAATCCCAATGCGTACTTTTAAGAGATGTAGCATGACTGTCCATGAGACAGCAATCCACCAACGAACAGTCGAATTTAAACTTCTACAGGCCCAATTACGGCCTTCAATAATGAACTGTAGTCCATACCATAGAGGAAGCTGTAAAAATGCCCCTCTTTGTGATTGTTTCATTGCAACATTGCATCCTTTGTGAGACACACTTTAAAATGTTTTATACGTGGTTAATTAACAAGCACATGTACAACCTAAACTCAAATGAGCATATCTGGGATGCTTGTAAACAATAACCGTGCTAAACGTTACATTAGTGGCATTATTGTTTCGCACAGTGAATTGTAGTTTGCTGTTATACTGTGTAGTTATTCTTGCTATGATAGCCTTTGCAAGAGTAGCCAAAAGGACGAGAAGAATAAAAACTGTCATCAGAGAAAAAAAGCGCAAAAAGAGGAAAAATGGGTGCAGTTGAATATTTTGTTAGATGTTTTAATATATTTTTAAATAGCTGTCTCATAGATAATCCTAGAGCATTTTCTATTTTTATATAAAAAACAGAAACGAATAAAGCTTGGATCATTTTTCTATCATGATGCCTTTTTGGAAATGTTTGCTGACCATTTTACTGGTTATTGCTTCTCTCTGTTAAATGTTTTCGAGATAACAGTAAAAAATGGAAAAGATGTAAAAAAACAGCAATATGGTATCGAATAGCGATTTCGATTTGATTTACTTTTCCTTAGAACTCTCTTGCAGATCATTTCCTTTGGTTTTAGTCT
>JARWCS010333834.1:0-11981 GCA_034783895.1 Geukensia demissa | reverse complement strand
GGTTACTCCTTGAAATGTACATATAGCATACCTAAATTTTCCATATTTATTTAACATTGGTAATTTTGTATTTTATACATAATCAGCAAATGTACTGTGATTATCTAAGAAACAACAAGAACAATACAAATTGCTGACCTATAGTAAAGTAACTTTTAGGTCTATAACAGCGAAGAACCAAAATGCTAAGACCAGCTGAAAAGGGTCAAATAATAAAATGATTTTATGAAAATGTAACTTTAATGGCCCAGTTAATTTTAGAATCTTAAACCGCAAGAATAAGGTAAAAACGTATGCGGTTTGAAAATGTTTGTGCATGCTCAACTCTTCTTGGGACACAATCTAAAATGGTGTAACAATTATCAAAAATATAAACCTTTAAAACCAACTGTATACCTTTTAACTCTTGAAATCAATACAGAATACGCAGACAATCAATATCATACAATAAATTATCGAAACTTTTTAGGACATTACGACTGCAGTATTGTAATATTCTTCCACATACTGCTAAAAATACGGACGTTTAAGAATGGTTCTATTTCGTGTCTTATCTTGATAGCTATTTATATTTTATACAACAGCCATCTTATACAGATTTTTAGTTGTACCAGTGTTTTCATTGTTTTCCTTTTGTTAATTTGTCGTTTTCAGGGATTGCTGAGCCATTTGACCGATATCTTCTAAAACAGCTGTATTTTCCCCCTTTACTTCAATGACCAATTTCAATAATTTCAAGAAATTAAGGGAAAATGTACAAAAGTCAAACGTACGTTTTATTGCTTTGTACTTATTATCTTCTCGGAAACTAGTTGTAAAAGTTAGTTTTAATGGCCAGGCATTATAATTGAAATATATCAAATTTGACATTGGATGTATTGGATTATTTTTAATTGTGGATCCTGTACAATTGTTAAGCTCTGTTTAATCATGAATCATGGTTGTCGAAATCAAAAGTCGCGTTATTGTATATCGCAATCAAGTGTTAATGCAAATAGTGTTGTTTTGTTGTCATATGAATTATATTTTTATGCTCTGTATAAGCATAGAATATGGTTATTGACCTCAGGAGACTAGATCTGTTCTACCGCATTTAAGTGTTGAAGCCAATAGTCTTGTTGTTTTGTGGTCAATTTAATTTTAACCTGTGAATTCGCAAATATAGAATATCACAAGAAAAACGATGGGAACAGCTAACCGAATCTCAAACAAAACTTAAATTTCTTCATTGAAATGCATAATAATCAAAATTGCTTGCTTATCGAAAAGAATTTTTTAACAGTTTTCACCAGGATACAGCAAAAAAAAGTATGCAAGAAAAAGTTATGAATTATTAAAAGACGACCATTAAACAGTATTTTTTCAACATCTTATTATTGTGTCACAAAATCTAAAATTTGGGCCAAATATGGGGATGAACGTACCTACTGCTTTAGAAATTAATGCGATATTTATTATTACGAAAATTGCGACAGGGTTGCAATCGCAATATTTATACCTAGCATTTCAGATTTTGTTAGTAGTATTCTAACACAAGTATTAAGAAGTCCCAATTATAAAACTCGCATTACCGCCTTCAATTTACAATCGCAACAAAAATGTTCGCAATAATTTCAAATTATGAAACTTTTTTCATCGCCTTTAATAAAAAATGTATGCAATAATTTTAGAATATACTACAGTATTTGATTTTTTTTAATTCATTGTTGAATATTTATCAATAATGAAATTATATTGACTCTATCAAGATATTTTTTCTCACAACATTGTTGGTACAACAATATCTATTCTGCTTCAGAATCATCGATGCGTGACATATTTTACTATGTTATCACGGGTGTTGGATTTTTGTTGATGCTTGGTTTGTCAATCATCTGTAATATCTGTATCAACCGGAGATGTAAGACAGCAGTTTTTAAACAAAAGGAAGATCGTCAAGCAAGTGTGCGAGTAGAAGATCTATCCGAAATGGAACATATTGAAGAGAGAAATAGTGATGCTTCTCAATATGACATAATCAACGAAAGTGAAATGTTACGATACCCGATAGGCGCCACTATAGATAATATTCAAGGTACAAAAAGTTTACATAGACATTGTGATGCCAACATCTCACCATACCTTGATGTAATTGACGATTGTTCTAATAAAGATATAGAACATACTTTACACATAACACACGAAAAACCCTACATTGAAATTATTGATGACGATAAGATTCATTTCCATCAGTCAAATAACCAAGAAAAAACTAAGAATCAGAAAATTGAAATCAAAACGAATGAAGATATCGAATCAGAAGGCATGCAACCCATGCAATGTAAAACTGTTGCAGAAATAGATACAAACATATTTAGCAAATCAATGACCGAACTTACAGTATCGTCAAAAACATCTCCACCTGGAAGTTTATCTGATGGTTTATCTGATAAGAGTGAAATCGCAAGTCAAAAATTGGAAGAATATCTTAATCCATATGTACCGTTAATAACAAATGAAATGGAGTATACACTTAGTTATAGTTTACCAATCAAAAGAGAGGACGAACAAAGGACATCAGGACGAATAACAGTAGATATACATTCTGATTCTTCTCATGAATATTCCAACAAATCGCTTTGTCATACAGATTCATCAGAAACATCAACTTCTGAAAATAACAATATATCAAATTAAAAGTAAGATAAAGATACACAAATACAAATCTAAGGACGTATCAACTTGCATATTCGAAACATTTTGATTAAAAGATTGTTTTCTAAATTTTTGATATTTTTACTAATATTTAACAAAAAGAACAGCCCTTACAAAAAGAAACAAAAGAAACCAAAGTGTCAAACAACCAGTAAAATGTATACATATGAAACTAAAAAATAAAAATGCAGACCCCATCAAACAATACAGTCACTGCCTCCATAAGGACACCGCCGCATTGTGCATTTCAATTCCGATATTAGTCTACTCTCAGGGTTAATTTGAATGTTTCATTTTATAAATACATCCAGGCGGAGAAATCGGATAGCTTGTTTTGATTTACTCCACAACTTCAGTGAAAGGATTCGTGATAGCTATCGGCCGACAAAATTGAGGTGTTGACGAAGATTATCTGGAGTAATGACTTTACTGGAGAACAACATATCCTTGCCTTACAGACAGACAAGAGATGCTTTCTCTTCATGCGCACCTGATCTCACGACTGTTTTATAAAGGAGTTCGTGGATTCCAAGCCTTTGTTCCTTTTGATTGCGTTTTGTCTTTTAGTTTGTTTCAAGTTTGTTAGTTTCTTTTGAATATGAACTTTTGATCTCTCGCATTGGTATAACATACTTGACAGTTTCTTTGTTAACGACGCAGGTCTGTCTTAAAAATCGCTGTATTGGACACATGCTATTGCTAAACGTATGAGATGGGAGATACAAAGGCAATACACTGGAGTGTTGAAATGTTACTGCCAAGGAATAGGAAGTTAACTATTAGAAAAGTTAGTCATCACGTTTGTGATGGTTTTGTGTAGCCCTCTTTTATTGTCTTATTTGAGATTAACATCAAGGTACGAGTTAAACTTGGGAGTGCTGTCTTTCGTCCGTCTTTTATTTCAAGTTCATTGAATTTGATGGGGTGAAGATAATTACCGAAACGTGCATTCCCGGTGTGAAAACATCATCTATATAAAAGAAATTGAAATTAAAGGTTTGAGCCACATTTCTTTTCTTCTGTGACTAATCTTGAAGTTTTCCACTATCGAGTGAAGGGTCCAGTGTAGACTTCCCATGTTACATAAAAAGAGCAAAGATCAAAGAGACAACACAAATTTGAAACTTTGTAAAAGGTAAAACGAGAAACAAAGTCAACAAGGCTAGGGATCCAAGAAATCTTTTACCATACAGGAGTATCAGGTGCTCTAGAAGAGAAAGAATCCCTGTCTTGCGAGCAACATCCGTCCCGGAATATGTAAACTCTAATCCTGCTTTACGTCATTCCGAGAAGAAGTCAAATTATTATTGTTTACCGGTAACTGATGAATAACTAGTTGAGATACACAGCTAACATATGGATCAACCAATTAGTATGGCGCTCATTTAATTTCAGAAGGGACGATTTCAACCTTGATTGAAGATATCCTTATGCGACAACAACAATGCTCTCTTTAGAAAATCCTGATACTTGGAATAGGCATGAAAGTATCGACTAAACTGCGAAATATAACCTATAGTCAGTAGAAGGAGGAATTTTGAACATAAATATATATCGAAAGTTTACAATAGAAAATTCAAAGTCATCCCGTTAGTCGTGAATCTTGAAAACATATTTTCCCTCTTTGTCAATTTCGAGGAATAAATCTAGGTATGAAGGAGACTTTGTTGAGTCTGTGGTCTCATTTATTTCTAGGTCGCTTGTGTATATTTTTGGTCGAGATCCTCACTGAACAAAGGATTATTCAATGACAAAACATTATCGATATAGCAAAAAGTAAAATTTAACAATCTGGTCAATTTCTTTTCGTTATTTCACAGGAGGTTCTGGATAAATCTGCTTGTTACGAGTAACAAAACGAATTGGCTAGTAGGGGAGCACGATTTGTGGCCATTGGGATGCCAACAGTTTGTTGAAAAACTCGCCAAAGATATTCTAAAAAAAATGCTGTCAACCGAGCATTTTTTGAATATCACCTTCATTATATTGATTAGAACAAGCGTTGTGTTCTCTTTAAAATTAAGTCATTTTTTACCTAAGCATAATATGTGTACCTTGAATTTCCATTTTTTTCACAAAACAATGACGCACCAATTTCTTAAGACATTCTTCAAGTTGTGAATGTTGATTCGTGATATAAAGGGTTGAAAACTTAACGTTTTCAATACTTGTACAAAATGTTAGGAATCGGATTTTAGGAATTGAAACAGATCTCTCGAATTATTTGAATATCTGCACTTGTGGAGTACGCTTTATCGCACTATTGAAGGCCTTCCTTGACTTTTGAAAGTATAGTTGTAAGTAATTAAGAAAGAAGCTTAGACGAGCACCTGGATTAACCCACTATATATCTTTCAGTATCTGTGCATTTTTTGTATCAAGAATAAAGAAATAACTAAGGTATTGGAGCAATTTTTAAAAAGTATATTTAGAGTAGAGTAGTAAAGAAAATAGACTGGTGTGAATGTTTTTTGTAGACAGAATTAGAAAATTAATGATAACGTTATGGAATTATTATTTTGGTTCTAATGCTACTGATGAGAGTTTACTCCTTAAAATGTACATTAAGCATACGACGATTTTCCATATTTATCCAACATTGGTGATTGTGTATATTTAAACAATCGATGTTATGTATTTGCAGACAAAAATAATATTATATTGGGCCTTATCTGCTTGCACGACAGCATATTGGTCATTTATGATAAACATTTTTTTAAAACCTCTGAATCTTTGAAAAAAGATATCTCGTTCTTCTCGTCTATGTGTAACCTTGTCTATTCTAATTCGAATATGTGACCTTGGAGTTCACTTATTCTGAAAGTCCTCCTTCTCTCGTTTTGACAATTCGCATACAAAGTCAACTTCATAATCTACAATATATTAAAATTGCATTTCTAGACGATGCGCTGAGGTAGCCTTGTTCAGAAGAAAGATTGTCTTTTTGATAGATATAATTCATATTGATTAAACAGGATGCTAAAATAAACTTTTGACAACTAAGAATTAATGACACTGGCAAACAAAAATTATGTCCATAATGAGTTTAAACCACATTAACCAAATAAAGTATTTTTCAGACACATGTTGCTTACGAAACATAGGTTTAACTGTATTTGTACATGTCTGTTGATTATATACGTGAAGAGTTGTGAGTACAATGTTTTTCTTTCAATTCTTTTTTGTTGACCACGGTCTTGTATGTCTTCTGATTCAACGATTTCTGTTTGGTTTTTTTGGTATCTTCGAATTCTTTTCTGCCAAGTTAAGCATAGAAAATTATTAGATTATATATATATCCATACATCAATGAGCATGTGTTACTTTATTTTCTCTTCACCTAAATACAGCTTTCATCTTTGATAACGAAACTGTTGTGTTCTCTCTACATTACAGAGTTATCATGTTTCTTGTTTATTTTCGGTCGGACAAGAAAACACATAAAAGACTTTTGTAAAGTTCATATGTTTACATACTTGATAGATACCAGTATTTTTACCAAGTGAACAATTTGGAAATTTTATATTGTAGTTATATGTAAAAAGTTTGATAATAATAACATTTTATCCATCCATGTTTCCTCACAAGTATATAAATACACAAAAAGTTATGAGTCCAATCAAGTTATCAATTGGTAATTATATTCATTGATTTAGAATGATTCAGCAAGATGATTGAAGATTAATATAAATTGTCATCATAAGCATTCTTACGTTTGTCAGATGTGTTTCTTTCAGCGTTGTTTCAAAATAAATCCTTACCAGCTAGATGTTAAAATGTAATAAATATTTATTATTTTCAGTGGTCTCGTCATTAATTTTTTAACAGGTGAGTACAGTACATCAATCAATATCTGTTTACGAAATTGACAAAAAAAAAATTGAAAACAAAGACATGTTTTATTACGATGTCTCCTCAATCAAGTTAATTATATCTGAAAACAATTGTCATAGATACATCCCTGAGATAAGTTATTGATGATTTCAGGACATTAATTCATATTTAAAAAAAAAACATTCTAATTATACCATTGTGTACGAAACATGATTTCAGCATCCTTCACCACGCTTCTCATTACCAGAAAGTATAAAAAGGAGAAATGGTAAGGTTGCCTATGAGACATCCAAAATTTATAAATTAGAAAAATCTACAAGTTGCCATCAGGCTACTAAAACAGATAATATCCTAGCCTCTTATTCGAGCTGAAAAAGGTCAGCTAAAATTTGATCAAATTCAACTGTAACAATAATCGGCCAATCAAGTAAAATGTACAAAAGCTTATACTTAAACAAAAACGACATCCAATGATAAAGTATGTTTGTGGGCGTTTATTTCTTATCAGATTTAATTTTTGGAACATTTGATGCGTATTGCAATTGGAAATCCGTATTTTCCTTAGAATCATTTGATATTGATGATATCACACTGGTTGCTTATAGGATATGTCTGCTCATTTTTTAAGCACAAATAAAACTGTAAAATATAAATGGAAATACATATTAAATAATGATAATTTTGTATATGCTTTATGTACATAACAAGGCATAAAAACTCATCAGAGTTCGGAATACGTCAGTTTTTTTCCATATTCTAGCAATTTTATTATGGACATTGTAAAAGTTGTTTTTCTGACAAATAATTTTAAATTCTAAAATTTCGACCTTGTGCGGTTATGATAAAGATCAATAGTAAAATGCGTTATGATTATTTGATATAAAATCAAAACAAAAATGGTTTGTAGTCTCCCAAATATGAAACATTGACAGCTCGATATAGGTTAGCAACCAATTTATACACTTACACAAGAAATTAATCAGTAATATTTTTTCGGGCAACTTTGTCTACATTTCGTTTCCTAACAAAACAAGAAGGCCTTTATCAGATTCCATAGCTACATAAATGTCTGTACAATCACTGTTGCTTTTTTACGGCCTGCCATCTGCAGCAGAAAACAATTTTTTTAGTACTGGCAGTTATTTGGTCAGTAGTTGAAGAAAGGAAAACCATATTTACTGTAAAAAAGCAATTTAAAGTTGGCGTGTGAAAATAACATCTGGATTTAAAAATCCAAAGACCTCTAAAACGAGTAACTCATATTTGATCGTTACCGGGAATTTTTATTCTTTCTTCATCTTATTGGTCCTATTTTTTTGAGAGTTTGAAATTTAGATAAAAACTAGATTTTGAAACCTATTACCTATGTCTCCGGTTTTAGGTGGATTCGGCATCCTGCATCAATTGTGTTTTTTTAGTTTTTTATGTCATTTTACATCTTCATAATCTTGTTTGTATTCTTTAGATTGTCGTGTATGTAGACTTCTCCTTTAGTCTGGTCGTTCAGTTTTCCTTCGCTTCGACAAGACAATTTCACCTGTAGTTATTTAAGACCAATGAAGACCCAACGAGATAAGTCAAGCTAAAATTAATCAATTTTGATTCAGCGCAGTAGAATATTGGCAAGACCCAGTTACCATTAAAAATCAGATGATGATGTTAAAAATATTTTTTCCTTCTGTAAATTGGTTAGCCTTTTTATTTTGTAGTAAGGATATTCTCCCTTTAGTTTGATCGGGCAAGCTTAAGATTATTTCAACTACATTCAGTCTATTAAAAGAAATACTCATCTGTTGAGAATTAACATAATATTTTTCAAACCAATTATATAATCTGAAAAAGGTAATTTAGAGAGATTTAACAACCATAACATTATCATATAGCAGTTTTTCCCGATGCCTATCTTTCCGGTGGGGGACTGCATCAACGTATTTTTTCTATTCGGAAAAATAAGCATGATTCAATATTTCTTTCTAACATGCAGATGAAACTGAGCAAGTTTTCCCCAGAAATAATATAGAGAATCACACATGGTCAAATCCGGATGATCATTTGTTAAATGGCTAAATATCTTAGTTTTGAAAATATTGTATACATCAACTAAACAGCAATAAATATAACATATCCGAAAACAAGTTCGTGTATTAACTGAATTTTGAAACATCAAAAACAGGAGATATTAGCACCGGTTTCTTTATGTCTGAACAATTCATTAAAGCAAATTGCAAATAAAGTTTTTTGTCCCTCCCTTTCAATATTGCTCGTTATTTATTTGTTGATGTTCACTCTGGAAACATTTGATGTTTTTGGGGACTTTCTGATCTTTGTTTTCTTTTTTGTTCTTTTTTTTTATGGTTTTGGTGGCATTTTGTTATTCCTCCACTATTGTGTTGGTCATTCGGCAATATTGCGACACCGTGGAACGCACTGGTTCAATTTCCGATCAATAAAATCCCAAACGTGTTCAATTGGGTTTCTGTCCGGGGACATGGCATGCCACTCAAAGGTATCAATCGCCTCCTGCTGTAAAAATGCGCGTGGTCTGACATTATCGTCCGTGAAGTTAAGTCTGTCAGCCAGTCGGTTGTTGTCATAATGTGACACCACATGCGCGTCAAGCACGTTATCATGGTAACCAACGCCATTGAAATTATCTTGAAGAACGTGCAAGGGAAACTTACAATTGAAGGAAAAGTATCCCCATAAAGTGGCACCACCCCCACCAAAGGCTGTTGTGCCCATGACATTTTCATCGCGATATGCGGTGTTTCTGTGCCGCCATACCCGAACACGACCGTCCACAGGACGCAAGAGAAACCGACTCTCGTCGGACCAATGGACACGTCTCCAGTTTCGTATACATGTATTCCACTGACCAATGCAAGCGAGCTATCCGATGGCGTGTTGTCAGCTCCGGTCGTTTTATGGGTCTCCTAGCACGCAAATGCTGAGCATTTAGTCGCCTGATTACAGTCAGAACAGAAACATGGCCCCCCGAAAGGCAAAGCGGCACGTATACGACCAGCCGTCGTAAATTTATCCCTCCTGGCACGACGGACTATGAGCCCATCCTTTTTGGGGTAGTTTTGCGGGGCCTACCCGATCGCAGACGATCCTCCAACGTGCTTGTCGCTTGAACACAATCCATAAGACAGTCAATCACCAACACGCTGTACCACCCTTCTTTTGCTTAAACCCGTCTGTGACATGCCAACTACTTGCCATCTTTCCGCTATACTTAATTTTCGCCTAACCGTTACTTTTCCAGCAACTATGCACAGTCTAAACTTCTTCAACTTAAAATTGACAAACATGCCTTGTGCAATTACGTATCACACTAACTGAACCAGGTTTTTACACAACTCAATATAATCGATTGATGACGTGTCGCATGTCCAATGTTTATGATGACAAATATGCGGTTGCAAAACCACATGCTATAAATATAAATTTAAAAAAAGGTTATTTACAAAATAAATAAGGTGGCGCTTAACTTTTGTCGGAGTGTATATGAGGCGGTCGGGAGAGCCGTTGGTTATAAATCGACATGTACTAACTGATCAGATAATATATAGTTTACGGGATGAGATCTATAATAATATTAGCAAAAAAAATAATAATAGCAATATGTGCCAATAATATATTCTAAGGATTCCTGTGCTGTCTGATTCCTTTGGGCACTATCAGGAGTCCGAAACATGTGACACATGCCACATATCATGTGTAATTACAGAGCCAAGTTTCAGCATCAGGAAAGGAGTTGCGTGATAAAGGCATAATATGCACGTCGGATGCCAGTAGTTGAGCAAAAAGTGCTTACCCTTCCTGAGCACCTGAACTCACCCTAGTATGTAGTGTTCGGGTTACTCTAGCTTTAGTGTTGTGTTGTGCGTACAATGTTTGTCTTTCTTTTTTTGTCGGTCACGGTTTTGTCTGTCTTCTAATTTAACGATTTCTGTCTTCCCCTTGCTATCTTCGATTTCCTCTTTCTTCTTTAAACATAAGGCTATCATTGCATCCGAGTCTTTGGAGGTATTATATAAATCAAATGTTTTTATGTCATTTTTTAAATTACTGTCTCGGGTTATGTGGAAGATTGAGCGCTCACAATATGTTTAATCAAGCCACTTTTCTTATGATCCTGTCCGAAGTCCCAGTATGGTTTAAGGTTACTCGTTTTACCTTATTAATTTATATGACCAATTACTGTTACACTGAATTTCATCTTCAAACTTGTTTTATACCTATTACAGCTGGTTTTACAAATGTACGCGGTAGAAGCTTTCCATAAATGTAAACCTTAAGCAAACCTTAAAATGTTTGTAATGACTGTGTAAACATGTTCCGTTTTATATTAAGCCTTTGTATATCACAATCCGTTAAAACATATAGTTAATCATAATGTTTCATGTGCGGACCGATTATTATATTACTGGCTTTTTTAGATTGTTTTTTTTTTATTTCTTCAAACTTTCATATCAGTTAAAATAATTCAAAGATGTTCCGTATTCCAGTTATGTCCACACAAAAACAATAACCTACCTGCAATTTCATAATACTATGCCTTATCGACAATGTTAAAAGAGTTGGGTGATCGGTATTTTTAGTGAAAAAGAAAATTAATCTTTTCGGAGCACATGATTTCGAAGTGGTTTTCATATGATTCCAATTTGTTGTTTTTGGATTGTTTTTCGTAAAGTGTTGATAGTTTGTCTTAAAATGATCAATTGCCTAAACATTTGTAGAGTAACAGGTTAAAGAATATCCCTCTAATTCAAAACGCAATGTAAAAAAAGATGAGGAACATGAAATTGTTCTTCATTTCAATGTGAAATTTTCAAAATTTCAACGCCCCAAAAATGCGGGAAACTTATTGTTTTCTTCTTCTCATTATTTCCAGGTCAGCAGCTGCTTGTTGTGCTGCGTTCTGCAGTTGAACTTGTCTTATTTTATTTTTTTATTTGCACACAAAAGGGTACACCACATGAATTTTAATTCAAAGTACAAAGCTTGGCATGATACAGACACAACGCGATCAGCTGTTTGCAGATTGGGCAAACACAATGCATTTCCTTTTTTCGTACATTGTTTGGTTTGCCTTATGGCACGCTTCATTTTATCGCATCTTATTGTACTACATATGTTGCCATTGCACTTTACTGCATGCTTAAGTGTCTCAATGTATCTGTCAATGGATTGTTCTCGTGTCTTCTGTTTTATTTTATGCTTTAATAAATTCTCAGAACACTTGAAACATACTGCCATCATTAATTGTAGCTCTGGAAAAAGACAAGGAATACATATAAGACACGCATTTATAAAAAAAAGGCCATGGAATAAATGCCTTTAAAACTTTTTAAAAATTTTTCATCTACTTCTAGATTACCTAGATTTATTCCTAGATATTTATCAAGATTTATGACAAACAGAACAACCTCAATATTTCTGTTGTT
>JARWCS010333823.1:0-11982 GCA_034783895.1 Geukensia demissa | reverse complement strand
TGCAGGAAAATCGTTCAATTTATGAAATTGATAACAGTTGAAAAATCAGAAAAAATTGGGCCAAAAATGGCCCTTATCGCTCCTACTCCTTTGACTGTTGTTTGGTGGATGACTGTGCCATGGACAATCATGCCACATCTCCTATTTTTATACTGTTATTTTTACTTATCATAAATTAGCCTGACTGTGTATAGTCTCAAGTCCAATCAGGTGAATTTCTGTTTGATTTTTGTGGTTTGTCTGTTTTCTTTAATTTTTCATTTAACCACATGTTGGAAGAGGGTTGGGATGCAACTAAAATAGTTAAACCACACCACATATCTGATGTGCCTGTCCCAAGTCAGGAATTGTGGTCATAGCTTTGTCTTGCTACATACACATTTTTATAATATTCAGGTAAGAGCAATATTATTTTACATATACACGTTTTATTTTTTTAAGCAATTAATTGTTGAATGCCTTGTGAAGACCTCTAGATTTGTAAATTCCCTCTGTTTTTCTTGTGATTGGAGTGCAGTCTCTCTGACATTCACCCCATATCTTTTCATGTTCACACTTTCAAAATTAGGAGGGGAATTGCAGACAGTGTGTTAAAGAAATAAGATTGAAGCTTTATAACAAAAATATGCCAAAATTCAATCAAAAAGATAAAAAAAAATCTAAATATTCCACCCTTTCATTAAAATTATAACCAGAATATATATTTGTTTTAAAATATAATTTTAAAAAGTCTGCAATTTGAAAAGATTTTTGTGACACCTGATATGGCGATTTCCTACAAAACCACATGCTATGGAATATCACATCTTTGTTCTCAAAATAGGTTTTAAGTAGATTCAATTTTAAAGTATTTCTCTTTTTTGATACGACTTGATAAAATTAATTTCTTCAAAAGAGTATTTTAAAAGAGTACTGTTTATTTGAAACTGACTGTCCATATTTGAATGCCATCTGCAATAAGGTGAACTCCCCTTATCAACAATGCTAAAATCAGACAAAATATAAACGATACATTTGAAACTCTGTTACGCTGTAATGCTTCCTTGATAAACTGGTTTATCGGTAATTTGCAGCAAATTCTTTTGACCTGTAATGACCAATAATTCCTGTACAGGTCTACAGGCACAGATAAAAAAATTATCGGCTTGTTGTGAAGGAAAACATCACGTTGTCAAGTCTTTACGCATGCTTTGTCTTCTTGTGCGTCTTTTCATGAATGAAACAGATGTGATGTCATTCATAAAACCGCACTACATCTTGTTTTCATACGTTAAAATGAAGTAGATATTGTGTTTTATGATGTAAAATGTGACATTATCAGCTCGATAATTTTTTTTTTCTACTTTTAATAAAATTACCAATAAAAAGAAAGTAGGACATTTTGTATCTTGTACTGCCTTTATCACAATAAAATATTCAGTTCGCCCTACAGGCTCACTAAACATTTTCCGTGATAAAGTCCTATATTCTATATTTAACATGGTGAAATACTTTTTGATGATTTTATATGTTGAAACGCTAACAGATTAATCACAATGGTGTTGGTTTGGTTTTGAAAAACATAGTTAAAAATCAAATGAAATGACAAACCTGAACTTTTTATCCTTATTTTAATGTCTTTAAGAAACAAACTCCACCCATGAAATAACAAAAATAGATGTAGTCTTACCTCAATATATAGATGTTCAGCATTTTTACCATGACGATTCTTGGACTTTCCTTTAACACCATTGTAACCTGTTATGACTGGTGGAATATGACTCAGGGATTTCCGGTCTTTTGATCCTATTAACAATTAGAATGCATTTTACACTTTATCAAAAGGATTTCTTTAAAAATTGTGCAAGGTCTTAGGATTTTGTGTGCTTTGGGATATTCATTCAAACAAATTATTGAATTATTGTTTTTTTTCATTTAGACAGAATCTCATAATATAGTTGGACAGAATCATTTTATAGGTAAAGATAACTTTTTAAATAACAATGAAATAAAATTCCAATAACATAGAAATTATTTTTTCTTGAAAAAACTACTTGAATATGGAATTAATAAAAATTTTCAAGTAATATTTCAATGATACAAATGTATCTAAAATGCATTTAATTTTTGTTGATTTGTGAAGGGTCTGTATATAGTCCTTTTCGAAAACATATTTCCGTGAGTCCGAGTTTGGTTTAAAAATTAAGATTCTGTAAGAGTTGTTCCCCTTTGTGGGTAGTGCATCACATCGATGTAAGAATGAGCAAGGGGAAAAACCCGACTTTCCCCTGTACTTTATCTTAAAGCATTTGCTTTCGATGACTGCCAGAAGTAGTTAAGTTATTTAAGCTCCACATTTTATTGTATAAAAACTAAAAATGAAAGCTTTAACTATTTCTGCTCGACAGAAATCGATGCACGTTTTAGCGGTGATTTCTAAGGAAACTTCATACCATACTACCTGGAAGCAGGGAACCAGAATGGTAAATTTTAATTTTAGAAAGAACTACGGCCTTCCGGATAAGGGTTTTCGAAAAGGGCTATAAAGGAATGAAAATATCTTGTGTTTGATGGGAGATGCAACATGTTATTTGGATATGTGTTTGCAGTCAATATAGAATATAGGACATTTTGGATCTTGTACCAACTTTATCAAGAAAATATTCAGTAGGGCTCACTGAATATTATTTGTTGCTGTAGACCTGTACAGGAATTATTGGTACAAAGTTGCTGCAAATCGAATAAAATTTCTGTGTATTATCTTTATTTTAAAGGTAGCATATCTCCCACTAGCCCATATAAAAAGTCCAACTGAAATGTTTTTTTTTATCACTTTATACATGTTTCCATTCAAAATGAAAGAAGCTTTCTTCCATCATGTCCATTATGTATAGAAAAAACAAAACCATTCCACTCCATAGGACAAAAGCACTGGTAAGACACCACTATTTAATACCACAGGAAAAACAGTTTAATTCAACCCTGCATACCCATAACTATTTTTGACTTCACAAAATATGGACCAAAATGTATCGATATTTTTCATTTTCTAGATTTATGCCTCAATGAAGCCTAAATATGCCATTTTATTGACATCACCATTTTCAATATTGCTCACTTTTAATAGTGATTCCTTTATAAATAACACGACTTTTTTATATCATCTTTAGACCTCTGCTTATTTATATATTTTAAACAAAACCATCTTTTTTTCTAAAAACATTTTCCTCATGTTATTTCTGAAAAAATCTGATAAATTTTCTGTCATTTTTTTGAAAATTTTTCAAAGTTTCTTTCATTATTATTATTTTGAAATCATTCTGCAAATTTTGAAAACAGATCTTAAACAATAAATAGATTTTTGGAATATTACCTAGAACTTTTCTTTTAGACCAAAATGTTTTGCTTTTGTGATTAACTCCTGATTTCTCTAAAACTACAAGATAAAATTATTTTATTTTGTTTGAAGAAACAAGATATTTCTCATTTTATCGATGAAAGTTTGATTAGAAATGACTTAAGCTGGTTAAGTATAAAACAAGCATGTTGTAAAATTTAAAAGTGCAGAAATTGTTTGTTTGTTTGATTGAGGTTTAATATCACTTTCAACAAAATTTCAGTCATATTGCAGACTTCAGTTTTACTGGTAGAGGAAGCAGAGTGCCCGTAGATAACCACCGACATAGGGTAGGTAACTGACAAACCTTCTCACATGCGATGTGAGTCAAGTCTCCTTTTTTGAATGGTTCAGGCGCAATCTCACAGCAGATAGTGAACTGTATAGGTAAGTTTAAATCAACAACAAAGACCACTCGGCCACCTCTACCCTTAGAGTGCAGAAATCATTTTGAGCCATGACAGTAGTTTTTCACTAAAGCATTATTCCTACCTTTAAAGATGACATGACCACCATTACCCCCATCGCCTCCATCTGGTCCACAAAATTCTTTGTACTTTTCACTAGTGAAACACATCATTCCATCACCACCTGTTCCACCAATAACTCTTACTTTGGTAAAGTCAGTAAAATGAGTCTTCTATAATATACATTACATTCATTTTTCAAACTTGATAATGCAGTATAGTACATTTATAGTAGACTTCAAACACAACTTTTTGTTTATTCAATACATTCCACTTGTGTGTTTGTGGAACATCATATTATTGTTTTCAAAAGACTTAATACTAATGCTCTACAAGATGCACTGCAAAAAGTGGATTGATCTTCTTTGAGTAAAGTATATCATATAACCTTTTAAACATGTAGCATTGATGAAAATATTTTAGGTAAAATTTCAATACAACATGTTCACTGTTGCTTGAAAATTGTTCTTGTGAATTTTCTAAATGAAGTCTTTATATTTCATTTAAATTCCCAGGATAGTATTTTTGCTCTATTTAAAATTTTATGTGTTGATATTCTCACAATTCTTACTCTTTTTATTTCCGACTTTGCTTTGTGTGGCTTCAGAGGCTGAGCAGTTGATAGAAACATCTTCATATTACTGCGGAAACATGTCACCAGCCTGCTGTATGTTAAGGAACAAACTGGTTTTGTCATCATCACAGAAAAATATCTGAAAACATAAAAAGTAAGATAAATGTGCTTTTCGTGTGATCTGTCAGTCATTAGAGTGTGCTTCAATAATAGAGATTTGTTTAGTGATCTGTTAATAAACAATGATAAATGGCAAGCAGTACCACTTATGCTAACTTAGCAGCCATCTTGACATTGATGTAGGGTGTGGATTATTTGGTCACTGATGAACTTAACACCAATTTCAAGATGAAAAACAGCAATAAAAGCACTGTGATGACTCTCCACCTGCATTTTAAATCCTTCAAACCTGTAGTTTTTCATGTACCTTTACATTATATCTGTTTTTCCTTATTCTGTTTTCACAATTTTTTGTCGAAAGCAATAACATGAATAATTTGGAAAATAATGTCAGAGATTTGACTTTGGAAAAAGGTATATCAGTAAATGTTATATACATGATTGATTGATTGACTGAATGTTGTTTAACGTCCAGCGGCAAATATTTCACGCATATTAGGACAAGAGCATATTAATGAATGATGATGATGATGAATGAACCCTGCTTTGTACTAGACTGACACGCTGAACTTGATTTTTAATGTGCTAGCTCACGAAAGCAACAGTGTGCAGGAAGTTATGCCAATTTACCCAGACACAATATTCTATGGGTAAACCGGTCTTTGCTTTTACTCCTAAATGCCGTGTGCTTAGAGGAGAAGCAGCAAATACCAATTTTAATGTCTTTGGTTTGACCCGGCCGGGTATCGAACCCACGACCTTCCACACTTGAGGCGAACATGCTAACCATTAAACCACTGAGGTGGTCAATATCATATACAAAATTGTATACAAAACTGCCTGTGGCACCCATGTTAGTTGACCTACCAAGATGATATATGAATATGCAACATTTATGGAAGCCAGAAAGCTGCTTTATGTCAGTTTTCAGAGAAGATGTTTGCATATTGACCAATGAGAAAAAAGAATTTGCCTTGACTGTCATATTCATGATATTAGTGGCAGAACTGACAAATGTCAGAAAATTTTCATAAGGCCAATTAATAGATGCATCAATAACATTGGGTTCTTTTGGTTCTTTTGGCTGGTGAATTTTTTTAAAGATTTGACAAATCAGAAACAAGAAATGCAAGTGGCAGCCATATTTGTTGACCAAGTGGGTTGATATATGCAATATTTATGAAGGCCGTCCTATGATCAGTTGATTTAGTTGTGTGGTTTAAAGTGTGAAATTACGGACAGAAGATGACAATAGAAAAAATTATGACAAAAGTAGTTTTGTGCTTTAACCACAACATATCCAACACAGGCTTGCCATACAAATAAATATCAAAAGACTGTCTAGAATAAAAAGGTATGTTTTAATTGTTCATAGGTGTTAGAGATTTTTGGTTAAGGATAAACCATAAAGTCAGGTATGTAGTGTACAGCAATATCTATAAATATTGGCTGAAGGTCTATGATCATTAGATTTAAATTTGAAACTGAGTGTAAAATTGAATTTCAAGGAAAATTAAGCTCCTTTTATTTTGAAAATGGCAAGAAAAAAAAACCTTCATGAAAATTAAAAGATATGGGGTAACTGTCAGAGAGACTGCACTCTAACCACAAGAAAAACACAGGGAATTTCAAATATAGAGGTTTCCTGAAGGCCTTTAACAAGGTTTGAATACTATTCCTTTTAAAAATTTATAAATTGACCCAAATAAAAAATCATGTATCATTAAAATAATACTGTTCTTACATTACCTGAATATTATGTAACAAACATTAAACACAATGACAAACCTACAAATGTATGACCACACTTCCTGACTTGGGACAAGCACATGGAGACATATGGTTGGGTTAAACTAGTTTAGTGGGTACGTAACCCTCCCCCAACAAGTGGTCAAGGGCAAAAAAAAAAAAGAAAACAAAAGCAGTACCCAACAAACTATAAAAATCAAACAGAAAGTCACCCAATCAGACTAGAGAGTACCAGAATTACAATAAATATACTAGACAAAGATACATGCAAAAATAAGAGACCTATCTAATAAATGGTGGCAGTTACTGAAAGCAAGCCCAGAGTGAGATTCCTGATGCAATGCCAAATTGATTAACATTTGTGTAAGGAAGTGATAAGTTTATTCATATCTGTACCAACAAAAACCAGTTTTAATTTCTTGACTGCAATGTCATAAATGTACGCTTCGTGGATAAGTTTGTTCAACAGAAGTCAGACTCACTGGATCACTTTTCAATCTATATGCTTTATATGTAATGTTTCCATAAAATGTAGGCTGTGATATCCCTTGTCGTATCAAAATTCCACATTAGCAGCCGTATTTTTGTAGTAAATCTTTGTAAAGGTTATAAAATTTTGTAAAAGTCTTAAGAAGCTTGTGATATTTGTACCCCAGCTACAAAAGTTTACCAGTAAGATGTAGGTTGTGATTATTAAAGTCTGTATCTTTTGGTGCAAACACGGGCAAAACCCATAATTATTTTCATATTAGTAGATCTAGACATGTATATGAAATACATGCATGCATAAGTCTTTTACAAATATAAGAAACCATTACATGCAAAACAGCATAAGGATGAACCACTCTGGTGACTGACATCAAGCACAAGTCCACACTACACTAAACTTCACCTTAAGATAGGTTTAAGTTTCACTGATTTTTTTTATTTTGATTTATCTTCTATTTGGAGATCAAAATGAATTCTCCGTGTGGATATTATTTTGGTGGATTATTACTATTGAATCTTCTGTCTATTGGTGGGTTATTTATTTTGAATCGTCTGTCTGATTAATTCAGAAAACTTAAATGATAATCTTTCATTTTTTCAATTTTTTTTCCATGCGGAATTGCTGGTCTACTTTCGCTTTTCGTTGTACAGTGAAGATTTGAATTAGAATAATATAACATTCACAATCACATATTTGTTTAGTTTAAATTTAGTACTTTTGTAAAAAGAGCAAATAAACGCATATGAAAAGAAAATAGAAATTTTTTGCGGGTTATATGGTTTCTGGTTTCTGGTTTCGAGGTCATATAAAATATATCGTTACTTCTGTTTGTTGCACTGATGCCGACTGTCAATGACCACTTTAACAAACTTTATCAAAAACCACTTCAAACAAGTTTCTATGATTAGAAGACATTTATAGATAGTTTTTCTTGCAGTTTTATGTCCATTATCATTGTATAATAGAATATTGAGCCACATAAACGTTGAAAGCAACAAATATTATTAACTCCGAGACAGTGCTGTCATACGACGGGTTCAAAGGTCACCATCAACAAAAAATGGTCGTGAAAGGCGAAGCTCAGATTTTGCAAAATTCTATGCTTGAGGATGACCCCAATTCAAATGAATCTGTTTCTAGAGAAAAACCAAGATGGGGACCTCAACATGCTGGGGCGAAAGAACTGGCCAGTCAATATACCAAGGGTAAGTCAAAGGACAAAACAAGTGTTGTGTAACCACAACACAAGGAGTGCTTGCAGTGATTTGTTATTACTATGCAGTGCTAATATGCTTTAGATACATAAAGTATTGTTTGTTAAACATTTCCTCTCTGGAAACTGTTTCAATAACTTTGCAATTTTTTTATACATGTGTACATTTTGTACCTGGCATGCCATTAATATGATGTAGGATTGACCTACAGCAGGGATGTATATAACAGATAAATATATGTCCCTGCCTACAGGAAGGTTAAAGCTTTTAGTGAAAAAACTTTTTGACTGAGTGGCAATTACTCTGAGAAACCCTGGAAAGGCATGGTCTTACCTCAGAGATTTTGCTGAAAAATCTGTCCTCCCGGCAGCAGCAAGTTTTTCTGAGCTAGTTTCTTTCTAGATCACAGGAGTACTTGATGGAAGAATTATGCATTTTTCAATACACCTCCAACACATTTTCTGGTGAAATATCTCGTTGATAACAAGATGTAAGTTAGTACAAGGAACTTAAGGAAGAAAACACCCCCAAGACGGAAAAATTATTTTGACTCTTGAACTAAACATGCTTAATTATTTCGTCTTGTGGAACTCCTCTCAAAATTAAAATGTGAAAATGACTATGTCAGCATTATGTGGGGTGGAATTAAAATGAAAACAGAAGGCTTACCCACTTTGCACATTTTAGACTTAACATAAAACTTGCACATTCTATCAACAAAATGTCATTCGTATCAAATTTTCTGATTGGTGGTTATATTTAAACCTACCGGTTAACAACTAATTAAACAATAAACAGCAAGGGACGATTACATTCTTTAATCAGCCAGGTAGAAATTTATTGTATAACATGTAGTTCAAATTACTGTCAGAAAAGCATTAAAGATTTAACCAGAAATGAGAAAATAAAATTATAAAGTCAACTATATATGGATATACCAAATTAGAGTATAAAAATAACCTGATGGTTTTGCTGCCTACAGGTAGAACTGCTAAAGGGTAGTCCATTGGTTGGTCAAGATGTTTTAAACTAAACTGACCTGAGAACAATCACAGGTTAAGAAAATTGGTGGATCGATTTCTCCACCTGGTTGGGTGGGATGAATTTATTATCATCCAACAGTCTTTGAAGGTGACATAAAACAATAGAGAAATGTCACACTCTCGTCACGGCAAATAATTATATGCAAGAACTCTATTTCTGGGAAGTTGCAAAGCTAAATTTTCCCACACCTATCCATTCCTATTTGGCATCCAGTGACAAGAAAATTAACCAGCTTGACACCCCTTGTATAATTTTGTCAAGTTCATTCCACCCTGAATATGAAGAAATACTTGCCGCTGAAAGTTGACTACGACTTTAAGGTTAACCCAGGTCTCTTTCAAAAATGCAATGATAAGGACAACCTTAGTCCTTGAAAAACCTGAAAATATGCCTTGAAAGTCCTTCAAAAGTGCTTGATTTTTGTTGTGATAATGTGTATGAACCCTGATCTTTTGAAAAGGGCAGGTCAAGTATATATACATCCCGCTCGAACCAATGGATGCTCCTTTAGCAAGGGTTCTACCTGCAAGCGGAGAAACTGAACAGCCTATTTCTATACCCCGGTTGCCCTCTGGGGGATACATGATATTAAAATTAAAATTTGCTACTTCTCTGATAGTGCTTTGCTGGCAGCATTTAGAAGTTAGTTCAAAAATTGGTCTGCTGCGAGTTAGAATAATGTGTCCAGGGAGGGTTGCATATCTTCTTGCAGTCTAGCTCATTAAAAATCTGGCTCAGAATGTCATCAAGTACAATCCAGCTTCATTCAGACACATACTGAAATAGTCCTATTATGTATAAAATATTTCTGGCAAAATGCGACATCTATTGTGGCTGTAGGAATCTGTACCACAAAATTGTAAAATTTGAGTCATATGGTAGTCTGTACAAATTGTTGGCAAATATCATGTTCAAAATGTATGCTTTTTACTCTTTAGGTAAAAGAATACAAGAGACTGTGTGTTTAGTTGCAGCAGTAGGACTTATCATTTGGAACTTTATCCAGTTAGTGCGGTATTTCCAACCCGAAAATTGGTTTGTTGTGATAATATGTGCACGTAAGTTTAATTTGAGAAACATGAATCCTTCAGTAGATCATTATTTAACACCAAATTCTGAGTTCTTGAGCTTTCCTTAAAAAAAAAGAAGTGATTTAGTTGTTGAACAACAACTTGAACTTTTCTTAAAGGTAATTTTTTAAATTTCACCTTGCTAAGAAACAATAGGACACAATGAATTTTTAGTAGTTGTTTACTCTTGGTGCAAATAGGGGTACATTTTTGTTTATTGATGTATCAAGACATTGTATTGAAGTGCCAGCAATACATTGCACTTAGATTCAGGACCAGGACAGTGTTTTCATTAAGAGCAGGAATCTGCAAATATCACCACCTATTGCTGTTATTTTTCTGACTATTTCATTTTGTACAACAAAATATATAGTGGTTCAGATTGATTTTTTCATCAGTGGAACAGGGCCCAGGGGCCTACATCAATAAAATTTCCTGCTGTTCAAAAACCTACTGAAAACACTGCAGGCTTGCTATATATGAGCTAGCATATTCTGAACTTCATATTTGGTTAATAGATCTATTTAGAATTAAAATTTAAGATTTTAAACTCAAAACACTGAATGAAAAAAGTAATTTTGATTCGTAATAATATTGATATGACTATATTCCTTAATTGAAGTGAATAGTTAATAGAAATATAGAAAAATACATTGAATTTTCATTTTTGTATTAAAGAAATATTATAAATGAAATATTTTAACGTTTTTTTTTAGTTTTAGGAATTTTAACAGCAGATTTCTTTAGTGGACTGGTTCACTGGGGTGCTGATACATGGGGATCAGTAGAACTGCCTGTTTTAGGAAAGGTAATACCTTTCACATTTAAAACGTTAAATCTTAAATCTGTTTTAATATTTTGCTCTTTTGTCTGATATTTAGTCAAACATGCTTCCACTTTACCAGAACTTACAGTGTGATGTTAAATCATTAAACTGTGACTGAATACAATCAGACCTTGGTTTGGTTACTTAGAATGGCTTGAATACCATTTATATCTTGATCTTCTTTTCCTGTCTGTTCTGTGAGTTTTGGAAGTATTTGAAACTGGATACACATGTAAAGCCAAACAGTATTTAAATAAAATAATTTTGATTGCTCTCTTTGGTGAAAGAGCTGAGTCTCTTAGGTGATAGAGCTGAGTCTCTTGGGTGATAGAGCTGAGTCTCTTGGGTGATAGAGCCGAGTCTCTTAGGTACAACTCTAATGCCAAATAAGTCTGTTTCTTGCCAGCTCATTAAAAGTGGCTAGTCTACAACAGCTGAAGAAATGGTAAATGTGGGCTTAAATTTTGGAAATATTGTCGGTAATTTTCATGTGGCTATAATGCACTTTATTTCTGATGTTAATAAATGAGCAAAAACATTCAAATATTTTACAGTATTATTTCTTTAACAGTATTTCAAATTTTCTAAAACTTCAAGTAAATTTACTTTAAAAAACATTATTTTCAACCATTCAAACATTATCAATGTAGAAATTTTAAATTAGAAAAATGGCAGCTTATAAATTTTGTATATATGCAATGAGTAATACATTATGTGTATTGATCGTTGTTGGTAATATTTTTATTTTCAGGGTTTTATCCGACCATTTAGGGAACACCATATAGACCCTACATCAATTACTAGACATGACTTTATAGAGACAAATGGTGACAATTTTGATGTTATAGTGCCATTTTTAGGTCACATGGCTTACAAGTTCTGGTCACTATCACCTGAACAGATCGCTGCGACATATAATTGGGAATGTTATGTGTTTTTGATAGCTATATTTGTTAGTTTAACTAATCAGGTAGGTTTATTATAGTAATAAAGGCTGTTTGGAAGGAAATTATTGATGTGTAAACTTGGCCGAATCACTCACAAACTAAATA
>JARWCS010333812.1:0-11982 GCA_034783895.1 Geukensia demissa | reverse complement strand
AGTCAAAGATTCAAATATAGCGAAAGAAGCACTCAAATCCAAACAAATCGAAATGGGAAGCCAAATCCGACGGCAGGAACCACTACTAAGTGCAAAAATTAAATAATTTTGTCAAACTACAACATAAACAATTGTTATTAAATCAAAATAAATCGGAAAAGTAAAACATAAAACTAAAAATGTCCTGGTGTTTATATTGTATCTGTATTAGTTCTTTCCCCGAATGGGAAATATTATTACAAAAAAATCTTGAAATTGGTACTGTAAAATATGGAGACATAATATGGTTTGTAACTGTGTCCATTGTGTATCGCTGGCTTTTTCCTGTTTTGTGATTGAGAATGAGTCGGTCGCCACTATCTAAAAGTGAAACTATAAGCTGTGGCCATTATCAACATATTGATGTACATTATTTCATTTTAAAAATTGAGAAAATAAGAAACTTACATTATCAACGAACAGTTACCAAGGACTAAAACCAAACCAGAAAATCTAACTAATGTTTATAAAATACCTCAAGTATTTAAATTTAAAATACACAAAATCAATGATCAATAAGTCGACGTTCTAGTTAATAACATTTATTAATACCATTTCATTTGAAGTAACACGCGTATGAACCAATGTAGCAAGTACTACTTAAAAGTTACAAGGAGAAACATCTCTTTATCATCCTAAAATCAAATTTGAGGACCTCAGAGAAATTTTCCGTCGTTAAATTGTGTTTCAACTACAAATTAAAAAAATAGACCCCAAAACCGTTCTTAGACTTAATTTGGTTATTGCATTAATTACAATGCTTTCTAGATACAACCATGTGCATGAAATGTGGTCTTCTTTCGAGGACAAGTCCTGTGTTAAAGTATATTTTGAGTTAAAGATTTATGTAGAACAATGGACCTGGATATTTGCCATTATACATATACTTTAAAACAATTGAATTATGACACTAATCAACGATAAATTTGATTATTTAACAATACATTCTTTACATATCCAACAAAGTATAGAGGCGGAACCCTGACCCAGTGCCGATGTAAGAATATGATAAATTACTACACAGTCAGCACTTTGAACTAATCGGATTCGGCATAAAACAAGGTAAGTTGATGCCACCGTCGATTTGCCGCAAAACAATTCATTATTGCTTAACATAGAATTTCATTTTCATTATACAGTGTATATACTTTTTCATTTTCATTATGTACGTTCTCTAAGAATTTTTTATTTTCTCAATGAAAAGACATTATCTGTGACAATAAAACGAAAAATGAAGCCATGGCGTTAAACAATAAACATGTAACATCGCTTAGATCATATGCATTGAGGCAAGTTATAATTTCACTTATTGATATCACACATATAATGCTACATATATACTCTCATCATTTAATCTTCAACAGCCGTATGTACACATTTCAATGGAACCAGTGGCACCATTTGGGCTCCTCGATTCATCCGGGTCACTAAGCAGTATAAGTGCAGGTATTCGTTGTCACTAACATTAAAACCAGTGTATTGCATGTTCAAAATGTCACTTTTTACAGCAAAATCTAGGAACAGCAAAATGGACTTTAATTTCTTAAAAAAAGATAATTTCGAACAATCATTGACATCTTTGAGCATATCTACCAACTAACTGCATGCGCTTTCTAACCAACAATCATTGACATCTTTGAGCATATCTACCAACTAACTGCATGCGCTTTCTAACCAATAATCATTGACATCTTTGGGCATATCTACCAACTAATTGTATTACAACCAACATTATAACGGCTTTTCTTAGCCTGTGTACCTGGCCCAGCTTGCTGTCGCGTCTACTGCCGACGGTCAGTGAGCCAGGACCCCAGGCTACGGCTTTTCTTTACAATAATTTTATATCTTTTTCCGTATTAACACCAAAAATTGTCGGGTTTTTTAATTAATTGTTTCACTGCATATGTACACTTGTTCCTTGTTTAAATCAGTTCACAGTCTTTTTGCCTAATAATTGGATTTGACCGACTGTGTACCATTGCTTCAAGTGTGCGAAACTGGAGTTGATGTCTTTGATTCATGCTGAGACTTGTAGGTGTACAGTCATGGTTAGCCAACATACGCCATGATATAATATGTACCACACTAATCTGTAATATCACGTCCGAACCTCTTACTGCAAGTCAATCTACCAATCTTTAGGAAGCTGGAATAATTTACAGCATTAGATGCGTTTTTGTCTGTAAACATTATATAAAAAAGTATGGTGTTTGTGGCTGCATACATGTAGATAAAATGTTTTAAAACAAAACACTGATGGGTATATCGATGGAAGAGTGGCTTTGGAATTGGTGCATAATTTTAAGTGTCATACATTTTATTTCTGATTTAGGAGAAAGTTTCTCTGACATGTCTTATGAATCTCCAAATCTATCTCGGATAAAGAGAAAGATGGAATTAGATGATGAATTGAAAAGGTGCGAAGATTCTTTACTAAAGGCACAAGAGATTAATGTCAAATGTCAGGAGGCACACGAAAACATAGAACGTGCACTGTTCTCTCAAGAAATTAAATCTTCAGATATTTTAACTAGTTCCAGACTAAGATGGTCATCTGCTAAACCAAGTAAGTACACAACGTTGGAGAACTTCATCATTCTAGTTCATTAAAGAATTCATCAAAATTAAATTGTAGTTGTCAAATATACATCATATATACAGAAAATCAAAGCCAGAAAAACTGAGCTATTGCCATCACTTGGCGTTCGTCGTCTTCGTCGTTAACATTTTGAAAAAAATCTTCTCCCCTGAAACTAATGAATGGATTTGGATGCAAATTTTTGATTGTCCCTTTGGGAATTCTGTACAAAGTTTACGCTTTGATTTTTTAACTGTTGAAAAACATGGCTGCCATTACTAAAAATAGAACATAGGGGTCTGACAGGAGATTTTTGCATATATCTCAAAACTGTTAACTTTAGTCAAATTCTTAAAGTATTCAGCATGATGAAATCTATCTGAGGTAAAATTTATATGGATATCCCTTATCTCTTGTTGGAGTTATACGTATACCCTTTTTAGACGTTTTTAGCTAATTTTGAAGTTAAAGTTTTAAAAAAAATCTTCTCCTCTGAAACCTCTGAATGGATTTAGAAACACTTTGTATGATTGTTCCTTAGGGTACTCTGCACAAAGTTTGTTTGGATTTTTCGATCTGTTGAAAAACATGGCTGCCGTTACTAAAATTGAACATAGGGGTCAGATAGAAGATTCTCGCATATATCTCAAAAACCGTTAACTTTAGCTAAATTCTGACATAAGGTATAAGTGGTCAGCATGATGAAATCTATCTGTGGTGAAATTTTCAAGGAAATACCTAAACTCTTATTGGAGTCATTGCCTTTTTAGACGTTTTTAGCTAATTTTGAAGTTATAGTTTAAAAAATCTTCTCCTCTGAAACTTCTGAATGGATTTAGATGACACTTTGTATGATTGTTCCTTAGGGTATTCTGCACAAAGTTTGTGTTTGGATTTTTGATCTGTTGAAAAACATGGCTGCCATTATTAAAATAGAACATAGGGGTCTGACAGATGATTTTCGCATATATCTCAAAAACCGTTAACTTTAGCTGAATTCTGACATAGGGTAAAGGTATTCAGCATGAGGAAATCTATCTGTGGTGAAATTCATTAACTCTTGTTGGAGTTATTGTCTTTTTAGACGTTTTAGTAGCTTATTTTGAAATAATAGTTTAAAACATCTTCCCCTCTTAAACTACTGAGCCAGTTGTCCCTTCCTGGCAAGGATCAGTGAGGAGTCTCTGTCAGGTGAGCGATACAGGCTCCTTAAAGCCTCTAATCTGATTTACACAGACTTAAAACCTATCATCCACTCAGTTAGAGCTCTGTTAGTTGTTACAACGTGTCTGTTTTTTTTTTGTTTTGCGTCAGGTCAAATTTTTAAAAGCTAACAGACAGCCAGAAGGAAAAACACACACAGAATTAAGAAAAAACACACAGCCTTACATATACTATTATATATACCACACAGTCCAATACTAATTCATATTAGTTGAAATCTGTTTATTCTCATTATTATATTTTGACAAAACGGTACACAAAAACAAGCTACATTTTAAAAATGTATGAATTAAACAATGTAAAATTTCACCTATTTATTCAACCAAGATTTTCTAAAATATTTTTGTGTTTTTTTACACCAGTTACCATAAAACCTACCAGCAAACGGACGCAAAACAAACAAAAACACAACCGGGTAGCCTTACATACAAATCTCAACTTTTTTTTTGAAAAAGTAAGCCATGGTTGTATGACACTGTTGTTCTATATAAATATGTATTGAATAGCATAGTCTCTGTTTTGTTTTACAGGAATAACGTTTACAGAAGCAGACACAACGTCATTTGAACAAAAACCAGACGACGACGAGGAAATAGATATCGATACCAACAAGACAACTCTTCATGGTGCTGCCATCTGTGGTGACACAATACTAATTGACCGATTACTAAAGACCGGGTCGAGGGTAAACTCTCAAGACAGCAACGGCAAAATTCCCCTACATTATGCAGCAGAATATGGCCAGCTTCCATCAGTAAAAATGTTACTGAAGTCTGGATCTATAGTCAATATGATTGACAACAGGATCCGACCGCCATTGTTCTACGCTGTGGAACATGGGTATGTGGCGGTCACGAAGGAACTGATCAACAGAGGAGCGTCTGTCAACTGTACTGACAACAGGAAGAAGATCCCACTACACCAGGCTACCGAGGATGGACGAAAACTGATGGTCGAATTGCTTTTACGGAACGGAGCGTCTGTATATTCCATGGACTGCAACTTGAAGGCCCCGATTCACTACGCAGTTGAAAAGAACTATCTCCAAATCACTCAGTTGCTAATTACACACGGTGCACCAATCAACCAAAGCGACGGACGACAACGTAAACCATTACACATTGCAGCAGAACTCGGTTTTCTATCCATATTAGAGTTTTTGATCCAAAGAGGCGCAACTTTGGATGCTTTAGATGCCGATCTTCGAACACCTATTTTCCTTGCCATAGACCAAGGCCATGAGTTTATAGTCCATGCTTTGATCAAGTATGGCGCGTCAATTAAATCAGCCGACAAAAACCGACAGACGCCTTTACACGTTGCCGCCTTTAAAGGTATGGTTTCAACTGCAAGTGATTTGATTAGGCATGGGGCTCGGATTGACGTTCAGGACGACGAAGGTAAATCTCCGATATTTTATGCGGTAGATGAAAGAGAAATCACTATGGTTGATAATCTGTTGAAGAATGGTGCTTTGGTGGATATTATAGACAATAAAGCCAAAAGTCCTCTACACTATGCCACAGAAACCAAAGATTCAGACCTCATCTATCTCCTGGCACAACACGAATTACGAACGTCAAGAAGTAAAAACGTGTACCGTCGAATATTAGATACAGCAATTCGTTATAACAACGAGTACCTTGGCCAGGTAGTGTGGAATCGTCTTCTAGACAAATACACTGAGTCAATTATTGCCAGCGATAGGACCTACCCATGGGATTTTGAATCTAGAGAAATTACCAATATAGTCAAAATTCTTTTAAGAATGACATGTGAGGCTTTTGCTAAACTGCATAAAGAGAGATTATGGAAAGCTTGTCCAGAACTTCAAGACGGAAGTGGCGAACGCCCTCTGATTGTAGCATACGTATTCATGTGGCCACAGACAAAGAAGAAGGTTTTCATGGGAATCCCAGTTGTGTATAAGATGTATAGTGCTACCACCGACACATATGGCTATGATGACGTTGACCCCAAAATTTGACCGTAATTTGTAAGAAACCGGACGAATATTGTGCATTCATGATCTCAGTTATCCATACATTATCTTACTATATAACCTTTTTTTACTGACATCAGTGATAATAATATGCTTTCGAAATATGCTTCATTTCTGTCTCAGTTATCTCTGATTTTGTGCCTTTAGAAAAGAAAAATTAAGGGGTTTGGTAAAAAATGAAATAATATGACAAAAGTTCGAATCCCAGGCCCCAACCATAAGATCAAATCGTCGGAGTTGGTCTGCTCATACCGCCGAAGTGAATCCGGATTAACTCAGGTTAATTTGGCTTAAGTCCTGCTGTTGTCACACCAGGTATGATTTAATCCGGATTAAATTAAACGACATTAGGTTAATCCAAATCAAATTCTGTAAATTAAATGACCAAGTTGACCAAATCATTCTACGTACTTTTGGTAGATTGGTAGGTTTGTTTCATACCATGGATATGTTTGAAGTAAAAAAATTAAAAATAAAAAAACGAGATTTTTAAAAAAAAAAAAAAAGAGGGGCCCTATGGGATATAATAGTGTATCCTGTAGACGAGTACCTGTGTTCGAAACATGTTGTTTTTTTAAAGACGTTGAAATCTTTGGAAAAATAGGGAGGGGCAATTTTTCAATTGTTGTTGCCTGACTAATAGCGAAAATAAGAAATATATATGAATTTTACAATAAGGTTTACGGCACCTAAGAATACCCCATAACATTGACTTTAATGCAATCACTTGTTATATTTGTTATTTTAAACTTGTTTTACAATCCAAATTGCAAACTCAGTCCGATATTGGTCACAATCCTGTTATGAATCGATTTGATCCGCGTCTGCGGCGTAGTACATTGAAAGGTCAATAAATGGCACGCTTATCAAAGAAGTCGAATTTACTCCTGTTTTAATCCTACAGCTTGATAGACTTAACAAACCTCTTCACTTAAGCCACAATCAGTCCTTATGGCCCTGACCAAAACCCCTGATTTGGGAGGATGGGGGCATCGAATTAACTAGCTCCTACTAATAGTAATAGGGATACATATAGGCACATAGGTTTGTTGGATTCTGTAGAATGGGAATGCAGAATAGAGCTCCCTTTCCACAAAGTCCCACTAGAGATTATGGCTGTGTTAATAATATAATATCAATATCAACCATGTTCTTCCTGGATAGGAATTATAGGCCTTACTGGATTTAGTTTACCTGAAATGGAAATTAATTGAAGTAAGCTGAACCAGAGCCATTTGCGCATGAAAGAAGCTTGTGGTAATTAGGACGTTATATTGGTTCCCATTTTCGTTAAAATGAAAAAGTGCCACACATCTTTTATTTCTTATACATTTTTAAGATTTTTTCACAACCTGTAGCTAGGCCTAAATTGTTATCGTATTTATTTATGGCCAGTAAAGTTGATAAATTAAAAAGGTCTTTCTAACACATGTTATGTGTATCATTAATCTGTAATTGCATGTAATGTTCTTTAATTGAAATTTGACCATCATGTTGAATATAAGGATCTATTATTTGTTCTTCTGTGTGAAAAGTGTTTTATTAAAGTTAGAACTATAATGTAATAAAACATTACAACAGTTCTAGCAAAATAGCCAGAATGAATTACTGGAAACAAACCTGTAGACTTCAATAATATTGGTTAACTTTAACTTGATATACTATAAAATACAAGTTTACAAACAACAAACAAACAAACAAATACTTTATTAATAATCCTCAGACACAGTCAAATAATCATAGATATATACAATCCACACAAATACATTTAAATACATTTAATGCGACAGTTGAGTTAGGGATTAAATGACAAGAGTAGCATGTGCTTCCTGTGCCAAAAGACAATCAACCCTATCTGTATCATATAGTAGTGATGTGGAATATGGAGTAATTACTCTAAGTGTGAGTAAGAAATTAGCTTGAAGTTATAGATATTTTACCATATTTCTAATGAATTTACATATGTTGACATAAAGCTTGATATTACAATAAGAAAGCATTAATATCAGTTTATGCTCTGTGGGGTTAGATGAATAATAAGCTGGGATAAATTTCTCTCTCAGTTGTATTAACTGAGGATGTGTGCATACAAATAAATAATGGTATTCGTTTCCAACCAAATGTGTATCACATAGATGACATAATCTATTTTGAATCGGAATTTTTGCCCACCTTCCAGTCTCAATAGGAAACTTTATGTTCGAGCATCTGAATTTACTCATAATGATTCTGTCGCATTTAGTCAATCTCAGTAGATATGATTCTAGTTTAAACCCCTTTTTAAAAGACGAATAGAACTCTCCCCTCGAAGAATTAGCAAGTTGTGAAAACCAATGTTGTATGAATTGATCAAGCAACTTTTATTTTACCACATGCTTGACAATATCTTTATGAATAGGGGCTTGGTCATTCCATATAAAGCTTAGACCAATATCGTCTAAGATCGACTTTATATAGGTTATCCACTTAAAATTTTTTCTATTGCTATCATAAAGTTTGAGCATCAGACTATATAAAGTACTGCTGAGTTTATGCTTATTAAGTAAGAGACTGTTCCAAAATGTGACCATTCTAAGCTTTATAATAATATCCATAGGAAATCGACCAAGTTCACCATAAATCATGTAATTCGGTGTACTATTTCGCACATGCAGAATTTTCTTACAGAACTGTAAATGTATTTTTTCAATGCTTTGCTTATTCTCATATCCCCATATTTCGCAACCGTAGATCAAAATCGGAGAGACAAGTGTATCAAACAATTTTAGTTGCATATCGACTGGGATTGACAAGTTCCTAATTTTATAATATAGAGCATAAAGTGATTTGTTTGCTTGGTCTAGGAGTTTCTTTTTTGCAGTACAAAAATTTCCATTATAATTAAAGGTTATACCAAGATAAGCATACGAGTCTTGAACATCAATATCATGATTGTACAATTTAAAATTAACATTAGGTTTATATTTTCTTTTGCTGAAAATCACAATTTTTGTTTTAGTTGTATTGACGGTAAGTTTCCATAAATTACAATATTTTTCAAAAACAGATAATGCTTGTTGCAAACCTTCTGCAGATTCTGACATTATAACTGTATCATCAGCATAAAGAATTACAAAAATTTTTATGTAACAAAATAGTTTTTCTCTACAATTTTCCGATATTTTTTCTAGACAGTTTACATTATTTTGCTCGAAGAAAGACTCCAGATCGTTTAAAAATATAGAAAACAAAAATGGTGAAAGATTTTCTCCCTGTTTTACCCCGACATCACAGTTAAAAAATCCCGAACATTCGTTATTATTACGAATACATGTCTTGATATTCTGGTACATATTGTATATGACCTTGAAAATTTTTCCTTGTACATTAGATTGATGCAACTTCTTCCAAAGTCCCAGCCGCCATACAGTGTCGAAAGCACTTTTAAAATCCACAAAAGTACAAAAGAGTTTTTTACCGAACGAAAAATATGTAGAAATTAATGCATGTAAAATAAATATATTATCGACAGTGGAAAAACCTTTCCGAAAACCAGCTTGTGCCCCCGTTATTATATCAATTTTATCAGAAAATTTGTTAAGTCTGTCATTAATAATAGCTGAAAAAGTTTTACTCAGGCATGAGTTAAGAGTTATGCCCCTGTATGCACCAGGATCTAATTTTGACCCTTTGTTCTTAAAAATAGGAATCATTATTCCTTTACCCCAACTTTCTGGTATAATACCTGTATCCAATATAATTTTAAACAGTGTGACATAAATAGGTAACATATCATCTAATGTAGTTAATGTATTCATTTAATATATCATCATAACCTGCAGATATACCATTTTTCAATTTGTTCACCACAGTTTTAATTTCATCACCAGAGATATTTGTATTAATTATGTCATTTATTTCTGGAGATAAAGAATTAAAATCCACATCAATTTTAGTATCTTCGTCGTTTTAAACAAGCAACTTAGGAACTTTGCAGATATTATGAGTAGTATACCAGATGTTCAAGCGGGATTTCGAAAAGGGTTCTTTACTACAGATAATATCTTTTGACTCCATTTATTAACGGAATCATATCTTAGTATGCGGAAAAAATTATTTTATTCTTTCGTGGATTTCAGAAAAGTATTCGCATGGATGGGTGGAACTTTGGAAAAATTTATAAAACTTATATTAAGAATGTGTATGATAATAACATGTCGTGTGTCAAATACAACAATATTGTGTCAAGATTAAATAGGTGTTCGGTAAGGGAAAAACTGGTCAACCGACTTAAAAGTATTTTCAATGTTAATAACATTAAAGAGTTGCAAAAAGTTGCAAATAGTTTTAAAGAATCATTAAGTAGTATGTGCTTATTTTTTTTCTTCTATATGCAGACAACACGATCATATTGTCGAAAAGTGCCCCTGATCTGCAAAACTGTCTGCCCGTTTTTGAAAGATACTGCAAGAGATGGAAACTCTCTGTCAACGTTGACAAAACTCAATCGGATATCTTTTAAAAGAGAAGAGTCACAATTCAGCATGATTTTAAACTTTTTTACAAAACCGTTGAAGTTGTAGACTCCTTCTCATATTAAGGATTAATTTTTAACTTCATTTAAAAATCCACATTAGCAAAAAAAAAATCAAATGACAAGCGCAAAGGGCACTCTATGCGCTGTATGGAAAAAATAGGAATATTTGCATACCAGTTGATTTTCGGTTTATATTATTTGATTCGCTCGTAGAACATATTTTTCTTTATTCAGGAGAAGTTTGGGGTTTTGAAAACTATCGACATATGGAACAATCACATCTAAAAATTTTGGAAAGGGTTTTATCAGTCCGCACGAGTACGCCAAACTTCATGGTCTATGGTGAAGCTGGCAGATTTCCTATGGGAAATATTGGGATAGCTAATTTCCTCTTACATGTCTTAAGAAATCTGATACCAAATTCTATATTACACAGATTCTTAAAGATCAGTTTATTCAAAAATGGTTCAGTGATATTGACAATTCCTCTAGAGTAAAATCTATTCTGCGTTTAAAACCGCTTTTGAAATGGACAATTATTCAATAAAGCTCAAGAAAAAAACTAGATAAACTAGTAAGCGTCGTTGTTCCTATTGAAACAGGGCGATGGATTAACATTCTTAGAAGAAGATCGTTTGTGTACTTTATGTAACACAAATGCCATTTGAACTTAAATTCATTATTTGTTTGTTTTGCTGTGAAAATGATCAGGTTCGAAGATTGCGATTGAAATACATAATCAGATATTACTATAATCATCCCCGAGATGACAAAATGAAAGGGATGTTATATATTTGTAACACATTTGGCAACATAAGCTGCTGCCGAACAATGGCTTGACTTGAACATATGTACAGAGGTATAAGCTTTTTATGCTGCAAATTTCAGGGCTGCTTATATCATGTCTATTATATAATTACATTTTCACACTTTTTACCTAGTGCAATAGAATAGTGTATGGTATATGAATGCATTTTTTATTCACTTCTTCCTTAACATCAATTGGCTCTAACAATTTATTTACATGTTTTTTTTATTAAAGTATGTCAACTTGTGCCAGAATTTCAGGAAAAACTATTTGTCAATTCAACATTGGTTTTTGTTGATATATAGACATTAAGGAAATATAGATGTTTACAGCCCGTTGGATGGACTAAAAGCTTTCATTTGGTCTTGAGGAAAAGAAGTAATCTTTTTCCTGGAGACATCAAAAGCGCCGTTAAAATCCGACAAACCATGTTAATTAATTATTGACCCATTGAGTAAACACATTTTAAAGTCCATTTTACAAGACTAAATGACTAAGGTAAAAAGATAACCTCAAGCAAAGAAGACCTGTTAAATATGAAACTGTACAACAAAATAAAAGTGAAACGTTTTTGCCCAAATTTTCGACCAAGGGACAAGGTTAGATGAAAATGAATTGGATAGAAAAGTTTTACTTTCATTTATAGCTTTTTAGTCGTTACTTGATCGGTTTCATGAACACATCATCAAAATATCCATTGTTTACACTAAATGTTGAAGTATAACAATTATCTAATGCCTAAGCAAATCAGTCCCATAAAAAGTTTGATATTTTACAGGTCACAAATAAAAAAAATAGGCGATTCAAGGATAGTA
>JARWCS010333802.1:0-11982 GCA_034783895.1 Geukensia demissa | reverse complement strand
CTTGTTTCCGTCCTGAATATGCATGAAATATTTGCCACTGGACGTTAAACAACAATCAATCAATCAATCAATCAAAATAGAGAGACAATATTTGCCAAAACAAAGTCAGATTACATTATCAACCCTAGTTTGACTCTAATGTAAAAATCATTTATGCACATTTGACTGTACATGTATCGGTAAATGGCTACAAAAACAAGGTGATTAGTTCAACATTGTGCACTAAAAATAAAATAATTTTTTTGGTCATTAAAAAAATAAAGACTAAAAAATGTTTAATCTGGTCAAAGTTTAAACTATTTCTAACAATATAATTTCTTCACAGAAACTGCGATTGTCCATTTAGGAGATAACTGTATTGCATTTTTAGCTTTGAGGTCGTAAATCGTGGATTTTACTGTCGCAAATTGAGTTTACCTGGTGATGCGAAGCAGAGTTGGGAAAACAGATATTTGCAACAGTAAAATCAAGATTTACATGCAAAAAACTTAAAATAAAATACAGTTATCTCCATTTTAATGCAATTTATTTGAAAACCTTTGATTTATATTAAAAAAATACAAACAAAGAAATTATGCGAAACATTCTGGAAGTTTTCTGCTGATAAACGTCATAGAAACAACGAGACGAGACATCACTTCAAAGCTTCCATTTAGAAATGTGAACTATGGATGTAAAAAAGCTTTGTGAACGCTCCAGATTTGGACAAATTATTCAAAATGAGTTTATTGTAAATCATGCAAAATATTTTGTGAATTTTATTACATTTGACCAGCAATAAATCTATTGTTCCAACATAGCGGCATATATGAGTTTATCCTAGCTAGGACAAATAAATCTTAAATTTTAGGTAGAATGCAAGCATAACAAATAAGTTGTTACAAAACTATTGCATTAGAATACTATTTTGATATATTCTATACTGACACACTTGCTGATTAAAACAAATTGGTCACAACTGCTGAAACATTTTGTGCTTTACCAAGTTTCGATACATAATTTTGTAAGATGTAGATTGATATTCAAACTTTTGGTTGGCGATTGGCTGCCGCACTGTAAACTTCAGATATTAAACTATATATGATATTTATATATATTTTTTTGAAAATATTTGTTTTATTATATCACAGTAAATGTTCTCTATACTGAATATTATAAAGATAAAATTACTATTTTTCCATCGATTTGAATTTACCAGTAAATAGTTGAAACTCTTTACTGGGTAATAGTTAAGTAGTACTGCAAACAATTACCAGTAATGTCACTAAAGACATTGAAACACCACGGCACAACAAAAGACCTAAAATAATTCCCTCAGGGCATGATGTGTTAATTTTTATATGTGCTTTTGCTTTTATATTCGTTTTAACAACCTTTGAAAACCATTTTTAAGGGTACAAAGGTTTCACACTGTCTGTCCAAAATACATTGTCCACAACTCCTCCTAAACAACTAGCAAACAGTAATTACAAGAAAAGAGGCTTGAATTGAAACTTAAGTCAAAATTTAGACTGTCAATATTACTTTACCACCTCAAAGTTGAAAAAAATGACTGCACATTCATTATGAATAAAAAGGCAAAATTAAAAGGGAAGAATAGGGGTTATGCACCAATGAGACAAAATCCTGATTAATGAAAAAAAATAATGCAAAAAAAATGAACAAGGTCTGCCAAGTAGTCGTCAATATCAGCAAGATACCAACTCTCATAGCAAGTACTAAATGTAAAACATTTAATAAAAATCAAAACAAATCTGAAAACAATCATAGCAATGCACATAACAACAAATGACAACAAAACATTAAGCACAGAAAAAAACAGGGTCCTTGCTTGGGATCGACATTTATATAAGTATAACATGTATAATTGACCCTAAACATAAAATTTATAAACCACATGCTCAGAAATGTACAAAATTTATCTTAAAGGGCACATATATGACTGGTAGTGCAGTTAATATAGAAGGTCAGGATTTCAGCTTGTTTAATGACCAAAATATATTAAAATCAAGGTAACTAAACATCATGAAAATACAGAGTAGCCTCTAATAAAATTTTAGTTAAGGTACAACATCGCCTTATCTTGTCAAGTCTTTTTGATAGCTTCTTCAGTTTTATATTAACACATTCTGGGAAAGCTTTAAACTCTCTGCCAGGTTTACATTTAAATAGCTGTTCTTTGTACAATAATTTTACAAATCATTGTCATTTGTTAAAATATCTAAATAGTATTAAGATTATGACAATATAGTAAACAAGGCATTGGCAATTATGAAAAAGTTTATAAATATCAGTAAATTTATTAAGTTATTACCTTTGAATTCTTTATTCAAGAACTCATTTACCAGGTCCCCTTCTAGACTCCTTCCTGGTCCCCAAGCCAAATTCACGGTCCGATTCCAAATGGAATCAAACCTAAGGCTTTCTGGTAACCAACCAGCAACACCTGTGGTAATAAGAGTCAAACTTGAAATGTAAAATCTTCTCATGTAAAAAAGTAATCATACACAATAATTCAAAGAATTGATTTAACACAACGTCATGTTATTTTAATGTAATTTGACCTAGAAATCAGAGAAAAAGTACTGTTTTCTCCATTCAAAGGAATTTAACAGATACTCACCTGCTAACAATCTATGCCCAAGGAGAACATATTTTGGGTGATGTCTATTACGGAAGGACATCATGTCCAATCTCCAATGACTCATCATTGCCATACCATCGTTTTCTTTCACCGCATCCCTTCTCACTAAATCTTACAACCCCACACAGGTCAAAGCAGCAACATAAATGAACTTGTGATCTTCTTTCTTTTGTACCTTAGTTAAAGTTTTCTTCCCACTCCTGCACTTTTTGGAGCAGAACTATTTCCCACCTGAAAAAAGATATATTAAACTGGTTGTTGGTACCATTAAAACATTACAGGACTTGCTAGAAAAACACATATGATATAAACATATGATATAAATGACCAAAATTATCTCCGCTTAAGAAAAGTAAAGACTGTGTTTAAAAAAATAATAAAGGAAAAGTGCTACATTATAAAGTGTAACATAAAGTTTGGAAACAGATAAAAAAAAAATTTCATGAACCTTTTTTCAGACCAACACATTTATAATGGAACCATACCTATTCTAGATATAGCATATATCATTTAATGATACAATAAGACACTTTGAAATTTCTCAAAAACTTGCACAGGACCTCATTACATGCGGTGGTTATTGTTTCTTAATATAAATCAAAAGAAATGTTCATTCTGAGTCTCTAGTTTATGAGTACAATTTTAGATTGTTTGTACCAGGTGAGCAATACAGGCTCATTTCCTCTGAGCCTCTATTTTACATATGTAAAAAAAATGGTCTAAAATTTCTAATCATGCAGAAAAAGTCTGTCTTATGTTCAGCTATACAAGAACTAGAGATGTGAATACTTGCATCTAATTGCATCTGCGCTGCCTTGGTCGCTTTTATAATTTGTTCTTGGTCCGTTTGTCTGTCACACTTGGGATTTAATTGCTTTTAAGGAGATTTCTTGGGAACCTCAATTCAGATCTTAATGAAACTTTGTATACTTTTACATCATAACAAGAACAGCTTTGTGTTGAACAGGACCTCAGTCTCCTAAGAGACACACTTGCTTGTTTTGGAATAAACCTATATATTGTCAACACATTCATTTTCACAGTCAGAAGAATTAAGTGAAAAAAGGGAATAAAAAATAATTCATTTGGAAATTTATGCGAAACAGTCATGACAAGGGACAAATTTTAGCAAAGGGCAAATTTAATATGTTAATGGTAATACGGGTTCTGTTTTGACATATAAAATTTATTTACACAAATGAAAGCTTGAATATAGAATTATTTCAGGAGATTTAAGTGTTTAAACAAGAGTAATTTTCTTTTTCCAGATGGAACAGTCAATTCAACTTTCCAGGATTTGTTTGCCTTTACCACCGGATTAAGGTCACCACCACCTCTAGGACTGAATCCACAACCATCTATTGCTTTTCTACACATTGAAAATTTTATCTACAAAGACTGGAAAAAAAGACCCCTTTCTTCCAGTTGCAAATACCTGTATTAATCAACTGAAAATTCCATGTAATCCTAAGATTACAAGATTCAGGCATTTCATATCTGACCTTGAGCTTGCATTTACTGGATATGAAGGATTTTGTAACGAATTCTTAGTGCAGGATGAACTGTTTATGTAAATTGTGATGAATCCAAAGTACAGGATGAAGTGTTAATGTTTGTTGCCCATTTCTTAATATGAATTATGAGAAGTCTGATTTGGATCTTACATTTATTGGACAAATCTTTAGTACAGGATAAAGAGCTTGTATTTGTTGCTCATTTCTTAATTTGAATTATGAGAAAAAAGTTAATTTTGTGTCCCTATCATGTTTATGAAAGAGTCATATAGTAAGTATTTCATTCAATTATTCTTTCACGCATAGGTTCTTGCCATCAAACTTGTGTTTCCTTTAAGTGTATTTCATAACAAGTTAAAAGTTGGGTCTTATAAACTCTCTGAATAAATTTATTTTTATTAGTAGTAGACTTGTAACTGTAGTCATTTATTATCTTTAATCATTCACTGCAAACAGTGTTAAGTAATTAGAGACACATAAAGTTGTCAAATTACTTGATGCAAGCAGCAGCCACATTTATGACCTGATAAGCCCCCTTACTGAAAATTTTGCCAGGTGGCGTTGTAACTCTGACGTACAAGTGGCACTTTCCAAAAATAAAGATGTCTTCATAAGAGATGGAGAATTTGTCAGAATAGTTACCATTTATTGTAGTCTAAATTTTTAAAAACAGAACTTTTTGATTTTTCAAATCCTTTAAAATTTAGCTGCATTTTTTTAGAAATATATTTTTTGTTTTGTCAATATTTTATCAGACTGCTCTGAATGGGACAATATATTATACAACTACACTTGCATAAAATTATTGTTTTTATAAAATGTAACTAATATGTCTTAAATTTAACAAATAAAATCAATTTCCACTTTTTTATAAGCAGTATATGTTACTCTAAATTAAGGCCGTTTATAATTTTTTAGAGAAATTTTAGACAAATTTTTTAAATAGTATCATTTTCATTAACTTGCACTGAATAAAACTAAAATGTGTTTAATGTACATATAGCATAACTTAATTTTCCATAATTATTTAACATGGGTAATTTATGTATTTTTAAACACTTATATTACACTTATGTTCTAGGTGTTGGTGTAGATGTCAGTCTATTTTCGCAAATGTTTACTATGAATTGTGACTTTTACATAAACTATAAAATGTTCCATGCCTATTGTTGCAATGGTATACTGCAGGTTCAGTACGAACGTGACTTTGCTGGAATAGGTATACCAAATAAACGCCTCCGTGTCAAAATGGCATCTACATATGGCTGTGCTGTGAAAGAACTTACAAAAATCTCTATTAATGATGCTGTAAAAGAGGAAAAAGAGAGTTTGAATGCTACAGCAGACAGTTCCTTAAATGGACATGGGAACCAACTGGATATCATGACAGATGCCCGTCACGCCTGCAGGAAAAATAGCTACCATTCTGACGTAACAGCAATTGGGCAACTGACTCATAAAGTGGTTAACTATCAACATGTCACGAAACTTATGGAAAGGAGTTCTCAAAAGCACGAATTATATGGCACCAAAAAGATCTATGAAGAATTCCAAAGAAATGGCTCACTAGTCAGGGTTCATAGTCATGACCGAAACGCTTCTGTTAGTTCCTATCTAGATGCTAACCATCCAACAGTAATCGACTCGTATGACACTTGGCATTCAGCGAAAGAAGTCCGAAAGACCATCAGCAAGATAGCAAAAGGAACCAAGAAAACAATGGGAGAAAAGTGGCACCAAGAACTAGCCGATAAAGTGGCGGGTGTTAAAACCCATACATATTGGGCCATGAGGAATTGTATGGGATCTACGGACACATTTCGAGCCTCTCTTGATAACATTGTACATCATTACATGGACAATCACCAAAATTGTCACGAAACATCAAGATGCAAGACCACCGAGGATTACACCTGTTCTAGAACTTTAATTCGTGATCCGATTGCTGCAAATTTACTTTCAAAATCAATTCGGAGTCTTTATATGTACAAACATCAAGAAAAATATATTTACTGTAGAAACACACATTATATAGAAAGTTACCACAACACACTGCTGATATATGTAGACAAACGTATTCATTACGGAACACTAACGTATGAACTTAGAACAGGTCTAGGAATATTGGATTGGAATGAACATGTAGACCGGGCTACATCTTCGGAACGAGTGTTCAGAAGGAAGAACAATGTGCACAATCGGTCTCCAGAAAGAGTTCTTCGACCAAAAACTTACAGATTTGTAGGACTTTTGTGGGATGTGTTCTGCAATTTGTTAAATCGTGGTATTTTGGGAAATAATAATGACAATGAACTTGATTTTGAAAATGTGTTAGAAAGTGATGAAAGTGACAATGAAAATGAGAGTGATGATGACAATTAAATATGTTTGAAAGGAGATACTAATTTATTCTATTTATTTTGACAGTAAGTTATACTTATTTTTATTTGATTTTGTGATTAGTTTTTTCTTTTCTGTCTTGTTATATGAAATAATAGCTATATTTTAAAATTTAGTCTTGATTTGATTTTTTTCTCTAGTTTTAATATTAAGCCAGTGCTATTTATTCATTTCATCTTGAAGTTTCGTATTTGTTCTCCTGTTTCCATGAACAAACAAAGTAAAACCAGCATCCTTTCTCGTTATTTTATTTCACCAATTTATGCTGTATTATTGACTTTTGAAAAGAGACCTGGTTAAATTTAAAACTTATACTCTTTTATCAACAAAAACAATTATTATTTGGTATTTTATTATATGCACTAAAATACCAGAATAAGGCACAACACTGTACAATGTTGATGTAAACATTAAAATCTCGAAGAAATAAACAAATTACATACACATTACATATATGTAATTCTTTACAAAACACAATCAATCTCATCAATAAACAATAAAAATTATACCAATATGCAATCTCTAACACACATAATAATGTTCGGAAATTTTAATGTTTTTATCACATTACATGGCTCAAATCTACAGCAGGGAACCACTTACTGCTGTCAAATCAATTAGAGTTTTATCAGATAAAAATGACTTTCCACTTGTTTCAACCTCAGTGTTTACAATCATCAAAATTCCTTGTACTTCGGGGTTTAAGAAAATTCTCCATATTTATTCAACATTGGTAATTTTGCATTTTTATAAAGAAGCAATATATGAGTACGGGTACCATGAATGACAAAGATATTTGGTTTAAATTACTATTCCATCAGACAAATGTGATTCTTCCATGTTTGAACTGCTTAACACGGCGTAAGATCGCAACTGTATATCTCTTGTATTAAAAAGAGAACTGTTCTTTTTGCTGTTACTTACACATAAAAAATAAAACAAGCATTATTTGAACTTTATATTATGAAATGCCAGTATATTTGATTATATTAAAGTTTTAGCTGTACAGTGCTGTGTCTAGCTATTTGTAACGAAGAATTGACATTTAATGCCTTGACTTAAAATTTAAATCAGAAATATGATTTTGCCTTTAGAATTTAAAAAAATAATTATCTGTAATGTTTTAACAAAGTTTATCGAATGAATTACAATGCATGATTATATATATATAAAGACATCCAAGATACCAAAGGGGCAGACTGAAATCGGTAAGTCAGAATACAGACAAGCCCATGACAAAAAATGAAACGGAACAGAAACATAAATACAATAAACAATATCTTAAAATAATACCTTCTGGTAACGGGATCATCGTTTTACTTTCCAGATGTATGCCATTTGTTTAATCCGTCAGTGGAATGCCAGTCTAGTGGAATTTCGACTCCCTAAAACAATAAATATATAACAATATGCCAAACTACT
Organism: Geukensia demissa; assembly: GCA_034783895.1. Classification (NCBI taxonomy): domain Eukaryota; kingdom Metazoa; phylum Mollusca; class Bivalvia; order Mytilida; family Mytilidae; genus Geukensia; species Geukensia demissa. The sequence goes on along the minus strand of JARWCS010333802.1, from coordinate 4,002 downwards.
TCTCTGTAAAAATCATACATTTTTTTCATCAAATCTTATTCATACATCAAATATATCATCTGACCATCTGTAAACGGTTCATTAGAAAAGAACAAGTCAAAGCAACTTCCATTACTTTGCGTATGTGGAACAAGGCACAGATGAAACCGTTGGGAGAAGCAAATATCAAGATAAGAAACCCCAAGAATGGTGAAGAGACAGACATAACTTTTGTCGTAGTACCGAATGGTCATATGAACTTGTTAGGATTAAAAACAATCCGTAAATTGCGTTTAATAACTGTGAATAATGACCGATTCATTGCTAACGTGGAAACTCAGAAACTTGGTGATCTAGGGGAGGCAACTCTAACTGTTAATGATGATGTGCCTGCAAAAGCATTACCATGTAGGAAATTACCGCTCTCGCTCCAAGATGATGTGAAAAAAGACCTATTAGTCAATAGAGGAATCTTGACTACAGTGACGGAACCTAAGAAGTGGGTCAACCAGATGGCGGTTGTCAGAAAAACTATCGGCAAGTTGCGAATATGCATAGACCCGCAACCATTAAACACTGCTCTTATGAGAGAACATTATAAGCTTCCAACTCTGGATGATGTGCTCCCCAAGCTAACGAATGCTAAAGTATTTAGCAAGTGTGACGTCCGAGAGGCGTTTTGGCATGTCAAACTAGATCAAAAGTCAAGCGATCTCACAACTATGATAACACCGTTTGGGCGTTACAAATGGGAAAGACTACCATTTGGACTGAAAGTCTCGAGTGAAATATTTCAGCGCAAACTTAATGAAGCGTTAGGTGATTTAGATGGCGTTTTCACAATCGCAGATGATATCATTGTTGCCGGATGTGGTGAGACCGACCAGGAAGCTAAACTGGACAATGAGAGAAAACTAAAGAACTTGTTTAAACGTTGTGAAGAACGAAACATTCTGCTAAATGATGACAAAAAGGAGATCGGACTTACCGAAATAACTTTTCATGGACACCGTATCACGAGAGAAGGAGTGCGAGTAGATAGCACAAAGGTAAAAGCGATACAAGAAATGCCGAGTCCGACCGATGTTTCTGGTGTGAAACGATTATGTGGCATGGTACAATATATGGCAAAGTTCTTGCCTGATCTGTCAACTGACTTAGAACCGATACGTGAATTGACCCGTAAAGATGTACCGTGGAATTGGTCACATGAGTGCGAATCAGCATTTGAGCGAGTAAAGAAGCGACTTACCGAGGCGCCAATTTTAGCATACTTTGATGTAAACAAAGAAGTTGTTTTACAAGTTGATAGTAGTAAATGTGGCCTTGGATCTCTGTTATTACAAGATGGAAAACCCGTAGAGTTTGCATCAAGGACACTGAAACCTTCCGAACGGAAATGGGCCCAAATAGAAAAGGAGGCACTCTCTATGTTGTATGGTCTTGAGCGTTTTGATCAATACACATACGGACGGAAAGTGATAGTCCAAAATGACCACAAGCCATTAGCGTCAATTCTCAGCAAACCGTTAAGTAGAGCTCCAAAACGATTACAGGACATAATGATGAAACTGTTCCGATATGACGTTGAATTCAGATTTGTGAAAGGAGTGAATCTAATTCTCGCAGACACTTTAAGCCGAGCATTTCTCGAAAACGATGCTACTGTTGAAAGCGAACGACCAAGAATCATGCAAGTTAACTCTTTTGAAGATGTACCGGATGCGCGACTACAAGAAGTAAGGAACGCTACCGAGGAAGATTGTGAGTTGCAAATCCTCATGCAAACCATTAACGATGGATGGCCGCAACATTTTTCGAATGGCGTGATGAACTAAGTATCCAAGAGGGAATAATTGTAAAAGGAGAAGCTATACTTATTCCCAAATCGTTAAGATCGGACATGAAAACTCGTTTACATAGTGCTCATTTAGGATATGATTCGATGATGCGACGCGCAAGAGGAACAATATTCTGGCCCGGAATGGCTAATGACATTAAACACATGGCTGAACAATGTGAAATTTGCCAGGAATCAAAACCTAAAAATCGACGCGAACCGTTATTGCAACACAGTGATGGTGCTATGCCGTGGAACAAGATTGGATTGGACCTGTTCGAGATTAAAGGAAGGCAATATCTCGTTGCAGTTGACTATTACTCAAATTTCACAGAGGTTGATTTTTTGTCTACTACAAACACTAGTCAAGTGATCACCATGCTTAAGAAACAGTTTGCTCGATTTGGAATACCATCGACAATTGTCTCAGATAACGGACCTCAATTTAGTTCCGAGGAATTCAAACAATTCACGAGAAAATGGGGAATAAATCACACTACGTCATCTCCAAATCATCCACAAGGAAATAGGAAAGCCGAATCCGCCGTAAAAGTGATCAAGAACTTGATTAAGAAAGCCTTGAAAGATGGCCGTGACCAATACGAGGCTTTACTCGAATTACGCAACACTCCACGTCAAGACACTGGTCTTAGTCCGAATCGAATGATGTTTGGCAGGAATACTCGATCAATGATTCCAACAACAAGCTATTCGAAAATGAACAACGATTCTAATTTGCGATCAGCTCGCAAACATTCTGTCAAGAAATGGTACGACAAGCGATCGAAGGAATTACCGCCGTTAGAAACTGATGACAGTGTCTACTTTGAACAAACAAAAGGACGAAACTGGGAAAATAAAAGAGAAAATTAGTGACCGATCATACATCGTACAAAGTCAGGAAGGAGTTACATACAGATGAAATCGAAGTCACATAAGACCGACCAAAGTCACTGTAAGAATCCGTGATGTTTCACCACCGCGAGAACTTATCAGATTTCCGAAGGAATTCATTAACCTCGATCAAACTAATGAACTGGAAGTGTCCGATGAAATACCAAAAGATGACGAACTCTCGAAACCTATTAATTCCTTTGTTGCAAAGATTTAAACTATATTTTTTCCAAAAAATCTAATAATGGTTTGTTACGATATAAAAATATCATGAATTTGAATATTGTACATAATTGTACCTAAGTTTTAATGTTAAAGTAAAAAAATTTTATTCGGAACACCAAAAATTCCTCAAAATTTCAAAGATGGACAGTCGCGATATAATGTAAATCTTAAGTTTGGATTGTGTATTTATCTTTTGAATTCAAAAGTGCAAATTCTATTATCGATACAGCAAAAATTTTCGCAAAGATTTATACTACATAGTAGCCAAAATTTTCAATAAAGGGCAGTCAGGATATAATATAAACCTTGATTTTAGATTTTCCCTCACTTTAAAATTCAGAAGTCCAAACTTTATATGCTTTACAGAAAAAATTTCTTTCTTGTAAAGATTTACACCTTATTTTTGCCCTACAAATATTTAATAATGGTTTGTTACGATATAATATAAAACATGAATTTGAATACTGAACTTAACTTATACAATTTGGAAAAAACAAATTTTGGATCAAAACAACAAAATATTCCTTTTTCACAAAGATTAAAAAATTTTCAAAAATGTAATGTCACGATCAGTCAAAGTAAAAATTCTTAATGCTTAAGGGCAAAAACCCGTTATGATAAATCGTTTATATATATCTGACTAAATTAATATGTTAAATGTACGTTGAATCTTGGGGTAATATATTACTCCCAGATTGAATGTTATACATCGTATGCGACTTTCAGTTGTGTTCGGAAAACGCGAACAATTTTAGCAAGTTTTAACGGATTTAATGGTTTGTGCCCCTGGCAAACAATCTAACAATTTTTCCTCCAAAGTACGGTGTTATTTGCGTTGCCTAAGTCGCATTCATTTTATAAATTCTAGCAAGGCAAATACATAAAGGCTAACGAGGAGTCAACTGAAGCTAACGAGCGTTCAACGCTCGCGTCTAAGGATTCAAGGATAGCTGGCTAGTGGTCAAAATCTATCGACCGTTTGACAGCTGGGCTTTCAACGGTAGCTGGTGAGTGTTCAAAATGGCTTTCAATTTGCTAGCAATTTGCCAGCAAATTGAAAGCTT
>JARWCS010333782.1:0-11984 GCA_034783895.1 Geukensia demissa | reverse complement strand
CACGAACTATAAGCACACTAATTTTGGTCATCCTATCATTAATACTTTCAGAGATATAGAGCTTTCAAAAAAACTAATGCCGCCGCCGCCGCCGGAAAGTAACACCTATGTCTCGCTAAGTCGCGGGCGAGACAATAAATTATGGACCCTGAAACAACAAATTATGATTTATCCGGGGAAATAACTGTAAACATAAAATAATATTGCAGAATCACTAGATTTTCTTAAAAACGCAGGTGGTCCAGGCAATAATAATATATCTCCTATCAAATATAAATAGAACAGTGCAGCAAATATTCCCAAATACTCTTACATAACCTCATTGCCATATAGTTGTACTCCCAAATATGATTTTATATGGGTGATGGTATTGATCTGTTTTTATTTTTTTATTTTTTTATTTAGATACCTTGTAGTTATCAAAAATTATTTGGGGATGATCCCGGATGTGACAAAAAAATTTGTATTTTCATGCTGACTAAGAATAGATATGGTTTAGGGGTGGGGATCTTAACAGTTTTATGGATAAATTGAAAATTGAAAATAAGAATAAGGTGGGGCAGAAAAGTTTCAAAATCTTAACTTCTAAAGTTTTGGAGATTTCATCATTTCTTTGATATCTCGAAATTCATTTTTCACTTATAATTTGGCCCCAAGGTGTTCAATTTGAATTTTTTGGGTTCATTTCCCTAAAGGCCCATTTACTCTTACTTGAGGCCAAGTTTCAATTTTCTATCATTAACAGTCTCTGAGATTTGCTTGGCCACTAAAGACGTAAATTCGTACGTACGTATGGACGGACTGTATTACATGACCCCCCCTTTTTTCTCTAGGCAGGGGGATAAATAAATATCAGCCCCCTCGCTCAGATAAGAAAGTCCTTGCCTTTAAAATTGAACAAAGTTGCATATTCATCACCCTCCATCTGGATTTATACTCATATCAACATCTACATGCATGGTCAAAGTTTTTTAAAAATCTTTTACATACACTTTTTTGAGATACTAATGAAAACACTCAATTGACTTGGAATAGGATAGGATATAATTTTAGTACAATATTTTCTCATGGGATAATATTTCCAAGTATAAGATACTATTTCTCATGGAATAATATTTCTAAGATATTTTTCCTAGGGGGATACAATTTCCATTAAAAATTCTATCCTGCATGGATAAAATAAATTGACAATTTTATCCGCATTGAAGGATAAATTTTTTGCACCTTGGATAAAATATCACTAAATTTGTATAGTCATTTTCACTCAAATTTTATCTAGTGGGATAATTTTTTAGATAAATTTTATCCCACGGGATATTATTTAATTAGGATATAATTATTTTACGTTTACAATGACTCTAATCTTGCATCTAATAATGTTTCTTTGTTTACTTACTTCAGGGACGTATATAACAGTTATATACGTCCCTGCTTACTTACTTACTTACTTATAAAAAAATTTTTAATTTAAAAGTAAGCGGAATTGAGACGACAGCAAAGTGATTGCGATAGCTTAAATCAGAGACATGTGAATCCATTCATTGCTTTCAAGGCCCTGTCAAGAGCACACTTAATCGGGCTTTTAAAGACATATTTTTGCCATCCTCGAATTTTAAAAAGCGTCGCCTACTTCCGGTGAAAATTGATTACGTTAGTTGTCAGGTAGATATAAATTTACAGGTGAATATGCTCCCTTTAAGATAACTTAAAATTAATTATCGCAAAGCACAACAAAGAAACAAATTACGATTCAATCACGTATCGTATATTTTTTTACTGCAGCATGCTGGCTTGGTAATCCCTAGATCCCTGTAGGGATTTCAGTTCCGTTGATTTTATATGCTAACTGGCTTGTGTGTAGTCCAAATAATTATGACGTCTTCTTCGGATCTTTGATTTATTTTTTTTTCTTGGCGATCCTACATCTCCCACTGCAAGGATTGATTTTAAAAAAATATTGCTTTAGATTGGGCATATGTTGTCATCAACTATGCTGTCTATGTCAACTTCTTGTACTCAAATATAAAGTGAGTGGAGGTATACCTAGCCCAACTCTGTGTGCAACTTGATGCTGTGCTTACATGTAGGTCAGTTTCTCAGTAGTTAATATGTATGAAAGGCCAACAAAATTCATGATTCATGCTGTTGACTTAAAAATCTTTAAGTTTCAATGTTTTCTTGCTTATCCAAGTCTTACAATTGAGGCACCTAATATTTGGCAGGAGTTACATTGATCATGTTGATTGGGACTATCAAATTACATGACGGTGCCATTGGTGGAGGAGTTGCCTACCCTTCTGGAGAACATGAACTTGCCCTTATTTTTGTAGCCTACATGTTACTCCAGCATTAGTTTCAGTGTCGTGCTTTGTGTACATTGTTTGTTTTCATTTCATTTTACTGGTCATGGTCTTATCGGTCATCTGACTTAACAATTTCTGTTGGCCCCATTCTTATCTTTGAATTTTTTTGGACATTTTTAAGGGTAGTCTCACTTAGTCATATATGGAGATTACCATTTTTTTGGATAAAGTGAATTCATCTATTTGGCAATAGGCATGCAGTTGTATTAACATTTTTTTTATTGCAATCTATACTCACACTCATTACATGGCTCTTATTGGAAATAAGGTTATATTTTGTAATATTTTTGTACTGGTCTTCCATTTGATTGCAATAAGTGCAACTGCCATCCCACACCCTCTTATTTAACCATCATCTTGTTACAAAGTCTGCACCTGTCGCTGCAACTTGAATTAATTTTGTCGTTCACCTTATACAAACTACTTGTTTCAGAAGTAACAACTTTTACATCACTTGACAATGTAATAAATTTCCTTCCTGTTTAACAAATATGTTTCTGATTGGGATATAAATAGTATTGTAAATGGAAGATGTTAAAGACGTCAACAGTAAGTTGAAGTAATCGAAAAATGAAAAAAAAATTACATATTTTTACCTATTGTACACATTGATTTCCCAAATTGATATTGAATTTAAAGCAAAAACTAAATGAATGTCATGCAGTTGAAGTTGTTATCTGTTGTTTATGTTGTGTTATGGTGTTATGCTGTCTTCAGTGTGAAAATCATCCTTTCTTTTGAACAATGATTGGAGTATATGGTTTCTTGTAAAAAATTCTTTGTGTACCACTACATTTATATACATGACGTTTATTGTTGATTTAATCCAATGTAATTAAAACAGGAAATTGGTTTGATGTCAATGACAAACATGACAGTGCCTCCAACAACTTGTCATTTATCAGTTAACTGTTATTTTGTTGTAAATGTTGTATTGCATTTATAAATGGCATATGTTATGATTTCTGTCCATCTCCCTTCATACTCCATCATTTCAAAGATTACTATATTAAATATTAAATATAAATGTACTCTATAAAGTTTGAATTTAATTGAATGTCTGTAAGTAAAAGCTGAATAAGATTATAGAGAATAGATGGTTATAAGTCCACAGCACTTATAATTTTGTCTTTTCAACTATTTGGGTCTTTTTTCCATTTTTTTATTTTTTGGACTCTGATTCCATGAAAACCATTAAAATTGCCCATGAACATCCAATGTGGAAATTAATAATGAAATGTTCTGCCTTCCTCATTTGTACATGTACCATCTATTTGCCTCTATTGTCCATCCACATTTATTCAAAGATCTATCATTGAATCTATTCTTCTTACATGTCTTATGAAAATGAAAACATATGAATTTACAAATCTAGAGGTCTCCACAAGGCCTTCTACAAGGGTGGAATACCACTCCTTGTCAAAAGCTCTCAATTGACCCAAATAAAAAGTCATGTACATGTGTGAAATAATACTGCTCTATCTGAATATTATCAAAAATGTACAGATAACAATAAACACAAAGACAAACCGATGACCACAACTCCTGAATTGGGACAGGCACATGAGACGTGGTCGGGTTAAACTAGTTTAATAGCACAGGGTCTTGGGAAAAAGCTTTGGTGAAATGATCTTTTGGTTACGTTTTACAAAATTTGTACCCTTCTTCCCAACCCAGGTACCAAGGTGGCAGCTATTTCTTAAAATAGAAAAAGTCATTAGAACTCATTAAAAATATTCTCTGAAACTGCTGAGCAAGCTGGAATTAACCTTTGGTAGAATGAACTTCAACTTTAGATTGTCATTAACCAGATTTGTATTGATGGAATCCCCACAAAGATTGCAGTTAAAGCCAAACTTAGTTTAACATGAGATGCTATGTTAAATTCACTAAAAACTCTTCTTGTCTAAAACATCTAAGCAAATCAGAACCAAACTTTATTGGAATGGTCTTGTAGATGGTCCTTTACACACATTATTTGTGATAGACAAGCCAACATAGCTGCAACAGTTGAACTTGGTTTAACATAGGACCTTATGGGAAATTCACCAACAATTCTTCTTGCCTAATTTAACTGCTGAGCCAATTGGAATCAAACTTTTGTAGAATGGTCCTTGGGTCATCCTCTACCAAAATTATATCTAGCATCCCCCCACCAGTCAGTAAGGCTGCCATTGCTGAAAATAGAAAAAAAATGTCAATATGTTTCTTTAGAAAACTTGTCTACTGACAAACATATAAACTGTCAAGCCGATTGGAACTTAATTTTAATGTAATGGTCCTCTATTGTTCCACTCTCAGAATATTATCGGACTTACCTATCGATCATGGTCGACATGACCTTACTGGTAATTCACTTAAAATCTTCTTGTCTGAAACTGCTGAGAAAATAAGAACCAAAGTTTGGTCCCCTACCAAAATTTTATCAGGCATCACAACTGCCAAACCAAGATTGCCACCACAGTAAAACTTTGTCCTATAAATCTAATGTCTCCATAAATTACAGGCATCTACAATTTGCCTTAAGCCTTCTCTAATGAACACAGAATCTGAATGAGATCCACACCTTAAGGCAAGCTGTAAAAGGCCCCCAAAACAAATGTGATGACATTCAAATGTCACAGCTGTTGACCAAATAAATATACATGCAGTTAAATTTGGCTTTTGAATATTTGTTATTACATGTAAATGGTTGTAAGATGTGGATCATGTGTTTCTGTCATATATTTCATTTTATTCTTTAAAATACAATGTAAAACAAGTAACACTTAAACATAAAACAACGACATCCACTGGATTACAGGTTCCTGGCTTGGGACAGGCACATAAAGTATGTGGCAGGTTTAAACATGTTTATGAGTACTCAACCCTTTCCCTCACCTGGGACCATGGTTTGACAAAACAACAAAAAAAAACAAATGCCAAATGTGATCTAATGTTTTTTCTCAGTTTATCAGACTTGTATTTAGTGACCACCTGTTTTATTTGTACATGTATAAAATAGGGTCTTAAAGGAAAGGTGGTTCTATATTACAGGCTTTTAGTTTCAGAAAGTGTTTCAATGAAACAGAGGTTTCATTTTCTAGGAAAAATGTATATAAAAAATCTAATGGTGAAGTAAAGGAGCAGCTAAGTAATTAAACAGCACACCCATCCATTTTCCTATAGAAATTTAGGAAATTTATGAAAATTTTTTTTTAAAAACTGATAAAAAATATTCTGATGTTTTCAGTGCCAATCATTATTAATGATTCATTTATGTAAAACATGTGGCCACCTTAAGCTGTTCCTTCAGGTATTGTAGTAGGTGACAAGTTTACCTGTCTGTTTTCTTGTTTTACAGGTAAAGGTCACCGTCTCATGTCAGTTATAACATCTTAGAGAAGTTATAAGGTAAGTGTTAGATAAATATATTTTGTATATTTCTATAGTCATTGATGCAGTATAATAACTAAATAGTAGATATTGATTATTTGGGTTTATCACTTTTTTATTAAAGTTATAAATGTATGACTAATAGAATAAGTCGACACCTGTGGTGTTTGTGTTATTGAGCCTTATTCCATGAAAAGATCTCAATGTGATTTTAAAACTATATATATCCCTGATAAGATGCTATTTACATTCTTTTTAATAGCTTTTATATAGTTAATGAATTCTTGATAGTAAATTTTCCTTAAAATTTTAATTTAAAACCTCTAGTAATATTATGAAAGGGAAATGCAAGTCTGACAGAGAAAATACAAGACACTGTATATTCACTATATTCACCCATAAAGTTTGTAACATGAAAACATACAACACTTCAGGTTCACTTGTAAAATCACAACAACTTCAGCGGTTCTGTTTAAAACTTTTAACTCTTGTTTAATTTCTGTTTAAATCAACCAAATTTCAAATGCTGTTATATTTAACTCCTTAAATATGTTGAACATGTAGCATTTCTAGTATTATGAAACTTTAATGGAATAGGACACAAATTTTCTTGGTAGCATTGCCTGTTTCAGTGTCCATAAGTCTGCTACATACAATGTAAGCTACATGTAGGGATGAGTATCGTTAATGAAAAATCGTATCGTGATATATCGATACAATACCACCGTATTATGATACGTATTGATACGTACCAACTTCTCCTTTCTTGCCTTTCATTCATTTCCTTTTCAATTGTTTTGTAAGGTAATTCTTAAAATATTGTGCAATGAGGCAGAAATCTGTATCTTTATGTATAAAAATATGTTATTTGGTCATATATTTTACTTCTCAATGTCAACAACAGCTAATTTTAAGGGTCTAGATCTTAAACCGTCCAAATATTTATCGTACCAGAAAATATTGATACGCAAGATTTTGTACCGGTATACCGGGTTTGTTAAAAATACTGCAATATATCAATATACCGGTATATCATTACACCCCTAGTAAGCATGATAAATTGAATTTGGTAAGTGCAGAAATTTGATTTGTCACTTGTTCTGTCTTGGTTCCTGAAGAGGAATACATTAACCAGTGAAAGAAATTGGCAGTAGACCGACGGACAGAGTCTATGTAAATTTGTGTAGGTCTATGTAAAATTTTTAAAATTTTAAAACGAATACATTAAGCGGTCTATGTAAAATTTAGATAGGTCTACATTGACTTGAAAGTTAGTTTCTAAGACTGTGTAACAAATTTTTCCTGGTTTGTTTCTTTATTATGATCATGTGGTGTTGAAAAGCCCGTTCCACAGCAACGTCAAGGGACATGATTTCACATTTACATGATACAGGAATTAATTAAGTCATCGCCAGCCAATCAAATTGCAAGAAATGACCTTGGATCAGGATAATGTATATTTATACAAACACCAATTAAAGGGATGAAAGATGTGTTGCATAATGTTTACATCCTTTCTGACAATAACAATGTGGTCTCATCAAAATTATGTTGACAATTGTTTAGCCACTCATTTTTCCGGTTCCATTATAATTCTACCATAGTAGTAAACTGAAAAACTATCATACATTTATACATAAGGTTACATTTGATTTTGAACTAATACTATGCATAAACACTCAACTAACATTTTTTATAGGGTCATACATATATACTTTTTTGACGATACAACTGGGGCAGCATCAACCAGGACCATATATCTACTTTTGGGTCCGAAAAATAGTGGGGCCTTAATATTTTAGGGCTGCATCAACTTGAAATCGACTATTTCTAAGCTTGTTAGTGACCTAAAGGCTAAATATCATGATGAATGGCTAGTGATTTGCAATATTTACCACAAAGAGTTGACAGAATTAAAATGAAATGTGACAAATTTAAACAATTTATGAAAATAATAACGTATGATAAATCTGTTATCTAAAATTTAAAAGCTATATGTAAAATATGTAAGATATTGCCAGAATATGAATTTTTTGGCTTGTTCGCTACACTCACTCAATCTAAATCTTCATACTCCAGCTCGCAGGATGAAATTTTATAATATCTAGCTATCAAAACCCAAATAAAACATATTATTAGGCAATGAGATCAAAGGGAAAATTCACAAGTTTTAAATAATTGTGTTTAGGTCTAAAAGAAATTGTACAGACAAGTCAGGAAAAAAAAGTACTGCGATTTATTTTTAAGTCTCAAAATCATTTAGCAAGTATAGATTTATACATCAGGGGTGGTGTTCTCGAAACTATCCTAAAAAATGTCATAAGACATGTCCAAAGACATATTTTAGGGTTAACTTAGGACCGTCTTAGGATCCTCTTATGGTGTATCTCGAAGCTCTCTCAGATGCATCTTATGTTATAACGTCCTATACTTTTCTTAAGTCATTGATAGGATGGAAAATTGAAAAACAGAAAAATGATGTTTCATAAATCATCAGTTTTAACAAATACTTTGATTGAACACGAAAAGCACTAATAAATATTTTATTGATAAACACTTTAGAATTAAAAGTGTGTATTATAAATAATTACTATCTTTTTTCTTATTTAATAGAAACACTAGGACATATTGTTCCTTTGACATGTGAGATGATTTCAAAGTGTCATTTTGTTGTAGAAATCACAGTTCAAAGGTTAATTTGTGGCACATGTTCCTTCAATACATGTTATAAATTATTTTTACTTAATTTGACTTGAACCTAATGTTAAAATGATCATAAGACGATCTTAAGAGAACTCATTTATTCTCCTAAATTTAGGAGAAAAAATACAATTTAACTTAAGTTGAGAAAGAATCGAGAACCCGACTAAGGAAAAAAATGTGTCCTAAGATGGTCTTAGGATATATCTTAATCCTAAGATACTTTTGAGAACACCACCCAAGAGCTACAATTTAGACAAGTAAACTCAATTAATAATTGAAAACACTGTTTCATAGTTAAAAAGAAAATCATTTCAGGTATTATTTAGAAATGTAAAATGTTGAAAATGTATTGTTTCATTGCAGGAATGTTTTGGTGTATTGAAAGAGGGGATAGTTGTCACCCCTAAGAGAGGCAGAAGTCATCTTTTGGCTGTTATTTGCAAAGCCAGCCAATGTGGAAACAAAATATTAAATTGTCCAGTCTACAAGCTGTATTCCACAGTGAAATTGATCCAGACAAGAGCCATTATAGAGAAAGCAGTATTTGTTCATAGCTGTCATAATGCTGAATGTAGGATTGTTGAAAGAACCACAAAAGAACGAGTAGAACAGGAAGAAATTTCTAAACGACAAACAGTTCTTGTCCATAACAGTAGACATAATTTTTACATTCTAAACATGTACAAAGTGTAATGAAAAATATTTGCAAAAATATTGTTTTAATAAATACTGCATAACTGATTATGAGGGATTTATAATGCCAATTCTTTGAAACCTGAAGTTTACTTGATAAATGAAAGGGCAAAATAGTGAACCATATTCATTATTGTGTTGCCTGCACAACGCGTGGACTGTGGGTGACATACAGGGATCTTTTGTCATCGTCCAATTCACACTTTTTTGTAACACTTTCCTCTGCATTTGCTGGAAGGAGTGATAAGATATTTGGTAAATAGCTTAGACATGATGACATTTACTGTGTCGCCACCTTTCAAGTTTCTGGTATGTTATTCAGACGCGGGACAAGGTACATAAGGTAACATTCATGGATGATGAGTTATATTCCTTGTCACATTATATTTATATACCCAAACAAATATTGTGTTATAGTGTATAGGTTTTATTTTCAATAGAAAAATAAGAATTTCTTTATCTATAATATCTTCAATGCCTTGAAAAGATAAAAATATATACAAAAATGTAAACATAATTCACTGCCCCTGAACCTATTTTCATCTGTAATTTAAAGATCCAAACTTATGATTCATGTATGCTTTATAGCTTGTTTTTGGTAAAAATAATATATTGGTAAAATAATAATGAGAAAATTTCATGTCTGCAATACAGTATGAAAACATGGAACAGCTACTGAGTTAAGTTTTGCTTTTATGATTTCATGTACAATACAAACAAACTGACAAAATCAATTAAAAGATCTATTTTTGTAATCACTTTAAGACTTGCATCCCCTCAGTTTAATTAGAAGATATAAAAAGAGTGAAAGTAATGTCCCATCTCATGTCAGGACTTTCAAAAGCAAGTTGTTGTACTGCGCTTGGAAGTGCTATGTTTCGATTAAAGTAATGTCTTAAACACCTGATTAACCATATGTTTGAAAACGTGTATTCCATATGTTACTAAAACATATGTTAACTTTATGTTTTCGAACATATGTTAACTATGTGTTTCTTCAAACATGTGGTAAACATACATTCTGAAACACATATTAATCATGTGTATATTAAAACATGTGATAACTGTATATTCAACCATGTATTTACCATGTGTTTCCAAAACATATGGTAAACTTGCATTTATTAACACATGTTTATGATATAGTTTTCAAACAGATGGGAAATGCATGTTTTCAAACACATGTTTACCACAAGTTACTTAAAACACATGGTAAACATGTGTTGCAACACATGTTTACCATATGTTTTCTAAAACATGCGGTAACCATGTGTTGCATTTTTTGCTGTGTAGTCGTCTACACTATTAATCAAAGTACCTAAGTACTGTTTACTTGAGGGGCCCATCATTAAAAAAAATACCTTAATTATTTATGATTGTAAGTATTAAGGATGCTGCAAAGTCTGTTTATCTTCTAAATAGTTATATCTGATTTGAAGTGATTGTCCGAATAAAATTATCCGCTCTTTGTCAGCATATCATCAAATTACTGTAATGATTTTTACCAATAGATCTCTGTTCTCTCTTTTGGTTGTTAGTTAGTTTAAATGTAATGGTTATCTGTGATTTTACTACTTTTATTTTATTTTGATAAAAGAATAAAAATAAAAAGTGGTAAAATGACAGATCATCATTACAATAACACCATAAAACAACCTAAAGAATACATTTTTCCTGTTTTAAGGTCAAAGTTATATAGAATCCAACACCGCCAAAAGTGCAAGATGAGAAATCTGTCTCTATTTATAGATTAGAGAACTTGTGGCAGTTGAATCAATCTACTGATGGTTTCTCAAAAATATATCAATTAATATTTATTCTAGTAATCACTGTAATTAAAGCATCTTAACAGACACTTCCACTTTTATATATAGGTTTTCCTGGAATTTTCGAAAGATGATCTTTTTTCAAAAGATGTTGGAAAATCATATGAATTATTTCTATTTTTAGATATTCCAGGAATCTTTGGCAGGTGATCCTACAAATAGATGGTTCGACAAGTCATACGTCAACTTGATATTTTATGAAAATGGAACAACTGGTTCAAATTGTGGTGTATTTGTGAAATACTGCGGGTTTTTTTTTAGGTTTCGGTCTAGCTCATCTAGTCAAAGGCCATGTGAGCTGTTGTCATCATTTCACATCTGACTCGTCTGTCAACTTTTCACATTTTAATTGTCTTCCCTAAAACTTCTGGGCCAAATGGAACTAAACAAATCAGAAATAAATCAGTGAAAGGTTTTTAGCTCATATTGATTCATCTAAAAGAAAGTGTTTGGTTTTATATGTAAAGCAGATTAATGCTGCCCCAATGGTTAGCGTTTGTCTTTCACATTGTTTCTTGTATTTAGTATGAAAATATAAAAATATGGGGTAAATCCCAGATATTTTTTTGTAATTATTATAAATAAAATGTGTTGAAACTAATCCGAGCCAATTAATTAAAATTTTGCCCATTTGGCTAAATTATTCGCGCCATTACAACTGTCCTTACACTCGCTTCTTCGCGTTTTGGTAACGTTTAACTCTCCCATGGGGAGGTAACCGGTTCTACCGATCGGGTTTCAGTTACAAATTCTCTGTCGGGGTCGCATACTTCCGGTACTCGAGTTAACCGAGGAACTGAATACTTTGTCTTTATTTGGAACTAGAGTTCTACCTGTGTTCTAAGTGAAAAAGGCCAATATTATTCCACTTTTTCGCCATTTGTGACTTATCCCCAGATATGACTATCACCCGGTATAAAACAAAAATACAAGTCACTACTGGAGCAGGTGAAACTCTTCCAGAGCACTTATACTAGTAGCAAGTTCTTTGACTATAAATGCAAATCCTTAAGTTTTTGTGAAG
>JARWCS010333771.1:0-11985 GCA_034783895.1 Geukensia demissa | reverse complement strand
TGTCGCATGTCAGTCATGCCACGATCGCTAGGGAAGTATAAATGGGCCGTAACAGAGAAAAATATTTAAGCAATATGCCAAATATTCAATAATTCTTAATGTGTATCTATAATTATCAGCGACTCAGTCCTTTGATCCTGTTGCCTAATACATGTATATTTCAGCATCAGACGCATGTGAGCCTACAGTCGTGATATTTGAATATATTAGGCAAGTGGTCACATGACACTGATTATGATGTTGCTGATAAAAATAATAATGGATGTTTTATATGTAACAACAGAAATTTTTATTTGTATAAAACTCTGCCAGATTGAACATATATGGAAATACTGAGGTTTATAGTATCAAATGTTTTGTGGAAATATAAAATAAAGTATTAAGATTGGACACATCACAATACAAACTTCAGATATAATATATTGCTGGTTATTTTTGTGATTTCAAAAACTGTGATTCCAAAAAACTGATTCCAAATATAAGCAAGTTTCATATTTCACAATCTGTTAATATAATATAATGTTTAAAATCTTAGCATGTTTCATAAATGCACAAGGATCGCTAATGAGGAAAAAATTGAGATCTCTTAGAAATTTACTGCTAAACAGTATACCCTGTTTGGTAAGTGATAAATTTTGACAATTACAATTTCAGGTCAAATCTCCTTCTATCACATTAAGTACTTACAGCGTGGAACATACAGGAGAAACTCTTTACAATGATAACAGCAAACATTAAATAGTGGATCTTGTAAACGTCATCTCTGTAACAAAAATAAACAGTCTACATTGTCATACAGAAAGTAATTTTTATGTGATATCAATAAATATCATTCCATGGACCAGACAATTTGTTAAATGTACATTTTTGATAATATTCAGGTAAGAGCAGTATAATTTTATGTGTACATATTTTTTATTTGGAGTGATTTTGAGTTTTTTACAAGGAATTGACTTCCACCCTTGTTGACGGACTTGTAGAGACCTATTGATTGGTAAATTCACTCTGTTTTTTTTCGTGGTTCAAGTGCAGTCTCTTTGACATTTACACCAAATCTTGATAAGCAAATTTAGAAGTCATTTAATGTCATTTGGTACACTGTCATAAACAGTGTCTCATAAATAAGCAAAACACAATCATGAAATTCTGGAAAAAAGTCAGTTGGCCCACAAATTCTCCTTACAAATTACTTGTTTCACCCATGATCTGTATCTTGCATCTCTCAGGCATGTAAAAATTACATTTTATTTGCACTTCTGATTTCGTGGATTTTCTTTTTCAAAAACAGCAAATATATACATCCCACATGCATTAATTTAAAAGGTCTTGTCAATGAGAAGCAAAAGATTTATTTCAAATAGCCTGTCAGGACAAGAGAAAGAAAAAAACCTACTGTGATTTCTTTAGTACACTGATCCACATACAACCAGCCACCAAATATAAGACAAAGAATGTGAAGTATAAAGGAGCCAATGGGATTTCTCCTGCTGATAGGTAGGTTTTATCGTTCTTCTCTGTTATCTGTAACTGGAAAGAGATAAAAAAATATTAAAGGAAGAAGTCAAGGAGTTTAAAAAATCACATTTAGTCATATTTCATTTTAAATTTTGACTGTTGTCATGAAATCGTTAAAGTAAATAAAGTACACACAGAGAGAATTGTATGAAAAACACCAGAAGCTTGTGAAATTTCTTGGACTTTCTCCAAATTTTATTAGCAAAGTCAGACTAGAGTGTTTTTCATACAAAACTTTCTTTGTGTATTGTATCTCCTTGAACTGTGGGTTTTTGTGGTATTAAGCACCAATTGTCATCTTCAGCACTGGTACAACAACTTCATAAGTCCTACGAAAACATATGATCTTACTATACTGTTTTACAATAGTCAAGGGATTAAGCAAATTAAAATTAAATTGTAAATTAGTAAATTTTCATCCAACCTGATAAGAAAATATGGGAAGAAAAGGATTCAACATTTATTAATGTTTATTTTTCTTTTAAACATATTTCTTTGGCAAAGGCTTAAGCCAAAGGTATGTTCAGTTTAGACAGCCTTCATTAGTTATTTAAGAAATAATTTGTGGCAGCCATAATTTGCTGAAGATTTTAACATGGGATGGAGTTGTTTTCACATTAATTTTATCCCAAGCGGTAGCAGGGGATAAAATTTGTAAAAACACTTACACTCCATGCTTAAATACTTTTGTAGAAACAAATTATGGCTGCCATGACATATTTCAATTCTTATATTGTAATTATCAAAACATTAAGACAAATACTGTTTGTTTTTATATCGCTATGCACAAAATTCATTGTGACATCACATTTTTCGTGCTCAAAACAGATTGTGAAGCCATAGCGCAAGCAAGTCATAAGTTATTGGAGATTTTACTATAGGTAAATCCTGAAAACATTTTCAGGACCCCTGAATATTAATTACCGCAAAAAAGTAACTTTTACCCTAAAAGCATTTAAAGCGGTTAGGGGTGCGAAAAATGTACCCCTACATAAAGTTTGGTGATTTTTTCCCAAAGATGTCAGATTGCCTGTTCGTCTCCATTTTTGACGATGTTTTAAGAAAAGAAAGCTTTTTTTCAATATGAGAAATATATCTCAACTTTCACCAACTTGATTTCATGTTGTTCTGTCAGAAATAGGTATTTCCTTTCATATCGATACGAGAGAACTATGTCATGTATGTTTACACTTGCCGCCATTTGTAAAATAACAAAACAAAACATCACGTGATCCTTAAGTGATAGATATTTCAACAGTAGTTTAAGTATCTCTCGGTTGTAAAAAGGTAGCTGATTATTGTTAACTTTTCTAAAATTTTCATTAAAAATGATTAAAAAAACAGTTTCTTTTTGCTTGAAAGTTATAAAACGGAGATAAATTCAACACGGATTCGTTAACGTTCCGGACAGAAATCTGAAAGATATTTTTACCGCACTTTCACTTCCGGTTGAAAATTAGTCATTATTTTCTTCAAATTCGTTGCTATTTAAGCTTACTTTTTAAATTAAAAGTTGTTTAAACTGTTAAATGAGAAGAAATGAAGACCCGACCACCCGAAAAATTAATATATTTATCGGACAGTGGTGAAAACTTGTAAGATCATGATGATCTTTACTAGGAACATTCTTAACAAAAGTCTTGCGTATAATATTTATGAACTAGACATTTTCCTAGGTTCTGGGTCTGAAAAGGCCCTGCGTATTATGTATAAATATGTATTATCTACAGCCAAATATGGTAATCAGAAGAAGGTCTGATTTACTTACTGTCATATCAATTGTTGATGTTGCTAAAATATACCTCTGACAGTTGTGGAAGTATAAATTGTACAGTCCTTCCTCCTGATTTTTGTTGATATTTACTCTGAACTACAAAGAAAATGATAATTATTGTGAGTACACTTTTCTATAGAACAAATGTTAACAGGTATATTAAAGAACATATTCTATAATAAAACTGTTTATATTCCCATGTACATATAAAACATATCCCCTTTCTTCAGACAAATAACTTTGTACTTTTTCAGGTACAGTATAGAAAAGGTGTTATAAATGTAATGAGATGTAAGTAAAAAATGTATGGTCATGATGGTGTTATTAACATATAAAAGATGTGGTTCATGTCTTTCTGGCATATATTCCATATTTCTTTTTTTAAATATTATTGTGATAGTCATCGTGATATTGGCAGCACCCTTTTAATTGGCATAGGTGTAACTTTGTTCTGTCTGACCAATCCCTTCAATTTCTTTTGTATATTGTGCAATATAGAAGTGAACCATTCCAATGAAAAATAAACTAAGGGGATTGTTAAAACAGGAACAAAGATAAAGCAATAAGAATAAAAAGGGTGATGCTACTGTCAGAGTAACACTTTTCTGTACTGTACATTTACAAGTGAGTATTTAAGGTAGGTATTTGACATGTAATTTACCGGTAATTATGTTTTCTTTCCATTATCCAGCAAATAAAATTTTTCAATAACTATAATGGTTTTATCAACATTTAATAATTTGGATGGGAAACATACATGTACTTCTCTTGATTTTTCATTTGTTTTGTATTAATAGGTTACATTCAGTCTATTGAAATGATAGATTATAAATTAAAAGATTTAAAATATTTTCTCAAATGGCTCTTCGTGGTGAATTTAATGAAATAATGAAAAGAAAATTAGAGATTAGAGGGCAAAGAAATGGTGCATCAAATGAAGATTTTGTATCTCTCTAATTATGCAATAGACTAAGTAATTTTGCAATTTAAAGTTAAAATATTCTCTAAAAACCCCAGCTGAATAGTGAAGTCCTCAATCAAAGTCTGCTAAAGTTCATGTGGCATTGATAATCAGTGCATATGGATTGATAATCACTAGTTAACAAAAAACAATAAAACGGTCAAATGGTGTGAAAAGTGCTGCATTACAATTAGAGAAATTTAGATATTTTGCACTACAAATAATAACAATGTTGTTAGGAGTTGTATGGTATACTGTAGTTGTAATTGAAGTTTGCTAGAAGTTATATGTACTGTAGCTGTATTTATAGTATAAATAAAATGCAGGTCAGTTGAACTTCAATCACTTGATTGTAAATGGGCGAATCACTACATTGTGTCTTCTGCTCAGAAACAGTTTGCAGGATTATAATAAACCCAAACTTACAAAAACTGTGTAAGCTTCATCCACTGACATATTTCCATATCTCATTATTGGAATCTCCTTTTGCAGATTCTTCAAATTTTCCTGTGACTGTTTATCAACATTTGCTGAAACTTTTCCTGAATCCTTTGATGAAACAGCAAGTGTTGAATCTGTCTTCTTTGTGGTTGATTTTGTATTTTCAGTTTTTGCTTTTGGCTTGACCGTGGCAGCTGCAGTGGTTATTGTCGTACTAGTTATGGCACGGCGTCGTCTTCCTATCAATGCTTCATCACTGACCTTTGACGCATGTCGTTTTGTTGGAGCATGTAAAGATGTACCAACCACATCAAGTGTCAGCACATCACTCCCATTCCTTTCTACTGTCATTCTGTAATTAATGCATAAAAGCCATAAAAAGTTATAGAAATGAATTCCAAAAAAATATTAAAGTTTCTGACACAAACTATTGGGATTTTCATAAAAAAGGAGGAGTAGCAGATTGGTAAATTCAGCAGTTTTAGAGTATTAGTGGATTAGAAATTGTGATGCTAACGTGGACCCAAGACATCAGAGAGTGAGTCCAGAGATACTTGTAGGAATTTTTATTGATGAGTCCTGGATTCACCTATTTGAAAATGGTGAGTCCCAACATATTTTCATGAGTCCAAAATTTTTTTTGGTGAGACCACATAGACTGGTTATTAACCGTACATGTGGTTTTCAAGCATCTTTAAAGAATGTGTTATTCTTCTTCCATGTAAATGGTTTTACAAAACTTAAAAATTGTATGTTGTTTATGAAAAGATGAATAATATATGTTTGTATTCTATTTCAAAAAACTATTGAGGAGTTGTGGAGGAAGCAAATGAAATGAATTTAATTTGTTGGTCTAAAATGTCGGTGACCCTTTATGTCGCTCTTTTAGAAGCAGGTGACACAATAAACCAACAATTATTTGATGGATGGCATTGTATTCATACAACTAATTAAAAATATTGAATATACAGTCAACATCATTATCTTTGATGTATTGTGCCAAAAGCTTGGGTAACTCTAGGTCTGCTATACATGTACACATCTGACACAGAAACATACTTGTAAGGGTAATAAATGAATAATTTACTGGAGAAAAAAGAAATTTTTAGCATGTTTAATGTATTCTTAAGGTATGAATACTTACACCATTTTGTCAAAATTCATTTTGAAGAAAATGATTGACAGACTGTTGTTCTTATTATTCTCCTTACTAAAGATTCCTTTAGGATTGTTAAGCAGACAATTAGTTCCTTGGGCATTTTCCTAAAATGCAAACAAATACTGCATATACATGTGTACATCTACTACCGGACAACTATGAAGAACCATGTGATTCCTTTACCACATTGTTCAATTGTTATCACCATGATCATAAAATGTTCAAATATAAAATAAGAGATTTAACTTTATTGTGATTTTTATCCAACTGCCTTCATCATTATAAATTAAACATCTTATTAGTCTTCCTTGATTACAATGGTAATAACAGACAATCTCCACTAAAAGAAAATGTCCTGTTAGAAGCAAATATCTCCCCCATAGCAACTAAAATGCAATTTCTTTACAATTTTGAAATGATTCAAGAAACATAATATGATGTAACATATCTTTATCTCTTTTACTTGTCTTTAAAAAAACAATACCAATTAAATTTTTGGAGAACTAAAAATACAAGGTCAATAAAAACAATATGGTGTATAAACTTTGCTTTTACATACCATAGATAATGCAGCCTCTTACTATTGAGGCTAACAGAGTAAGGTTTAAAGAATTATATTTAAAAAAAATACTTATCTTGGTAATCAGTTTCATTACAAGTAAATAAATCAGAAAGCAACATAAAAACTGTGTGTCATTTGCATAATTGTAAACCTCATGACTATACACTGTTACATTGTAGAATTTTATATTTTTAGTCCTTGATAACTTTTCTTTTACACAGTGAAAACACATTGTAGTTAAACTTTCAAATTTTACACATTGACTGAATACTGGAAGGTTTAACTAATTGGAGTGTAGATAATATGGTTATAACAGCTTCAAATATCAGATTTTGATTCTCCATCGCTTCAAAAGTGATTTTTAGCTTTACTTTATTGCCTGGAAACACATCTACAATCCACTGCTGGGTGTAAGGTCATCGTCGCAAGTTAGCTAAACTGTACTTGGAATTGATAATCCCGTTGATAATTTTGAACAAGTCAAGCTGTGAAAAATGCAAAAGCATTTAAGAAACTAGTATAATCTTGTCATTGACCTTCATTCATTACACATTTGTAACCTTGACAGTTATTAGTGTTGTTCAAATGGAAAATTTTTGGAACCGATCATCAGTTACTATCGGTTGACTGTAATCAATCGATGATTGATTACATATTCAGTTATTCTTTGGTAGATGGACCATCCTTCTTTTTATAAAAACCAAATGTTTTCCACACTGAAGACCCTGCCTTCCCATCTGGATAGGCAAATATTTCACGCTCCCCTTCCAACTGGTTACTGTTGGTGTCCATTTTTGTTTTTTGGACTAAACTAATCTCTGATACGGATCAGGAGCAGAAACTTGACCAGATACGGAAAAGGGCAGGAAAATTTTTCGATGATCGATTATGACCTTTCACAATCGATTATCGCCATCGGGATGACCAACCAACTGATTTTCGATTATAATCGATCATCAGAACACCACCATTTTTGATACTCAACATTATCGAAAAGTAAAATCAGAAGATACAAAAACCAAAAATGACAAGGATATGGGGTTGCAATTGCTATTCCAAAAGACAATTGATCTGAGAGTCTTCCAGGAAATTTACCAGAGTTGAAACTGCCTGATTTTTTAATTACCTTGGAATTGTCATATTATTTTTAACTATAAAACTCCACATGATTGCAATAAATATCTTTTGCTAAGTACTTTTCAAGAAAGGAGCAGGTCTAAAAAGCTTGGAAAGACTTCCCTGTTTCTCCTGAGTGACCTAGATCTCAAAGTTACCTAAATTTGCATCTGTAACATGAGTGCTATACCCATGCAACCTCATAACAAGTTTCATTTCAGTACTAATTTACTCAGAAAACAAAAACTTGAACTTTCAGTGAAAACACAGATTTATTTAAGTCGAAAAATGATGATCGTGAATAACCATGAGGTCAAGGTCACCTAAATGTAGGTGCATATGATGTGCAATGCCCCGCTTACCCACAATGCAACGTTTTATAAGGAAACCTTGTTTAGTAAATGAATAAATAAAAACTTGGACCTAGAACAGCAATGAAGTGAAAATAGACACCAATTTCCAAAAGTCCACCCTTACAAACTAAAAATATCGCAATTTTTGAGAATTGACTTATTTCCAATTGTGTCATAATTATCTCCCCTGATTTACTATTATGGCTATGCTACATTAAATATTTACCTGCAGACTTAAACTATACTAATTAGTAACAGGAATTGAAAAATGCCCCCCAGGCATTTTCTTTGTTAATCAGTTGCACAGGTGAAGTTGTTTATTGCAGCAATATATAAAAGGATTAGTGGTACTCCCATAGAATCTAATGGAGCTGATAGCAGTAGTTTTAAATCAAGAAAGATAATTGAAAGTGGTCAATTAACTGTTATTATTGTAATATTATTATAACATTCTCAACAGCAAAATAATTAACACCAAAAATACAACATGAGTAAAATCTTAACATTCAGATATTCTAAATATGCTTCACCTTACTGTACCAGTTTGCTAACAACATGGGGTCTGACAAGGCATATGATATCTTTGCACTTAATAATCCAGACTTCTCCAAATACGTCACTTCAATTTACCATAGACTGCTAGAAAACTTGGGGCCTGGGTTGCCGTGTGGTCTAAGTAGTATATTTAAACTTGCCTGTGCAGATCACTGTATCCTATCACCTATACGGTGTGAGTTCACACCAGACTTAATACTTGGGGTGTGAATATGTGTCCTTTATTAAACAGATGTTTGTAGTTTATAAGTTTTAGATGGCTGTCTCATATTTCTACATTAGTTACACAGAATGTGATTCAAAGGTTAATTATTTATCTTCATTGAAAATAACAGAATTATCATTCTCACAAGTGCATTTGAGACAGGCAGTTAGTGACAATGTAAATTAAAGTATAACACAAAACTCAGGTTAAAGTGTTGGACTGTTTTTATGAGTTGTTGATTGAATGTTGAATAAATATGTTGTTAAACATCCAGCAGCAAACGTTTCATGAATACTCGGGATGACAGCATATAAATGTTGGAGTGAAGATAAATGTACACTGCTTTGTTCTAGAAGGATATGCTTAGCTGAATTTTTTAACTTGCCAAACACATAATTCTGACTGAACCAACCAGTCAAGCAAATACCAAGTTTAATGAAATTCGTTTGACCAGGCCAGGGATCGAACCAAAGACCTTTCACAATGGAGGCTAGCACACTATAAAATAATTACACCACCAAGGGGATCCTTTCATAATTTTATCAACAGCTGAACACCTAGAGGACAGGATAAATCAGCTCTATATGTAGGACTGTTTAAGTAATCAATGTATAAATGTCTGCAGTGAACACTGAAAGGTCTGTTAATGAGGTATGAGATACTCATGATTTTTAGTTCTAGTTTAAACCACCAAAGTTTGAGAGTATTTCAAAAATTGCATATACAAATAGGGTTGTTCCAGAATTAAATGTATAGATGTGTCAAAGGGCACTTTTTATTCAACCTAACCATGCATAATATTTTGATTGCTTATTTCCTTAAATAATTTATTAGATCTTTTCAAGACAACCAATCAAATTTTAATAAAGGAAACTTTTGATTGCCTAAACACCCCATACTTAAAATCAACATATTTTGACTAAATTACCGTTGTGCCAACTGTCAACCTTAATTTGCCATCAGGAGAAAATATCTTCACAAGATGGTTTCCTGTATCAGCAACAACTATATCCCCTCTGCTTGTAGTAGCTACACCTATTGGAAAATGAAGTCCACAATCTTTACCTCCAATTTTCATTGTCAGCTTTGCTGGAATGGGTGGAACAACCTTCGAAAAACCATCTAAAAAAAAAAACAAGGGTAAAAAATTGTCATGATGTTAAAAATCTGAAATCAAATCTCTACATTTTTACTTACTAGTATTTCAAATAAGATTTATCCAAAATAACTTCAACTACAAATTACATGTACTCAGGACCTGACATCTAAAAAACTCATAAATGTTTTTTTTTAACTTTAAATATACCTGGCATGATTGCCTGATAATCTGATTTTTATTCCAATTAAAAATCAAAATTTTGATATAAATACTATAGCTGTATTAATACACCCTTTAAAACCATAGACTCCTAGGAGCCTGTAACTGCTCACCTGATATACAGTTGCCAAGACAAAGTTGACATTGAAACCATTTGATTTAACTATGGTTCCAATAGAGAAAGCTGTTGTAGACAAAAAAAATATATAAGAATATACAATAGAGTTCCATATGAAATTAAGTTTGGCTGGGGCAGCCATCTTGATTGGCTGTTAGGTTCATAAAATATAATTTTGAAAGAGACCCACTAAAGAACCTTTCTACCATAGTTTGGTTTCAATTGAGCAAGTAGATCTAAATGAGAAAACTAAGTTTGGTTGAGGCGGCTATCTTGAACTTCATTTACATTATTGCAGACCAGAAGACTATAAATTTATGGCAAGAGTGATTAGGATAAAATGTGGGTACAGATTCCATGCGCAGATGCAAAAAATATGTGTCTAATTATTTCATAATAGTTCTCGCATATCTTGTGTGATTATTTGTATTTGTTTCAGATTAGAGGCCACGGAGATCACTTGTAAACAAGTGCTTTATTGTTTTTACCATTTTCTACAAGATAGATGATTCTCAAAAGTCATGTGCTTATTAGTGAATTTACTGTTTTAGCCGACAGAAAATATAAGATAATTAAAGTAAATGATTTATAGGGGAACAACAGTAAATTTTTGCTCAAACACCCGAAATAATAATACCATACTCCGTAAGTCGTGCTGATCCAATATTTATTATTTGAAATGAGTAAATTAATTCATTCTCATCTTCAACTGTTCTTCGCTTATTCAAGTGTAATTTTGCATATTTACATAGTTCCACTGCCGATTCCCTGTCCAATGGAAGAGCACTACAGCATGACTTTTCAGTCTCATACCAGCACATGTTCTCGAAAATAAATTCGTCCTATAGAGTTTGTAACACATTAATATTGGACGGACTATGTGTGTTTACTTTAGATCATGGAACAAACATTCCTTTTTATATTTAATGAAATAATATGAATCTGCACTCATTTTCACAAGACTGCAATTATAATGGAGCAACCTGATTTTGTGCCGCTTCTTAATGGCTGCAGCAGAGCGTAAGCTAATTTGACACAAAGCAAAAGTAAAATAAAGATGTCAAAAAAGATACTTAAATTGCACACTTTATGTACAAAATGGTCTCTATTTGATGAAATTTCTCAGTTTTATTGTTTTTTTAAACATTTTTGAATTGGTAGATTACGTGCAATCAGCTGCAAACTTTGTGAATCAGTGGGTTGAAATGGTTTTAAATGTGTATTACCCCTTGTTTTGTTGCAGTACAAAAGTTTTTTCTTAATATATAATGTGCATACCAATCATACCGTAAAAATTCTTCAATATCTCTTCCCATAAAAAATTCAAATACGACAATTATGCAACTATAGAGTGTTTAGAGTGTGTTTTCTCAAGAGTTCGGTTCGAGATTCAATTGGTACAGACTTGCTTTTCACTCCATGCATCTATCTATGCTTCAAAAAAATCGATTTATAATGTTACAAACATCAGAAAATATATATTTATCAGGATAAAGTATTATTTTCATATTTTTTTGTCAATTTGGCCTAACTGATTAAAACAAGGATATCTGAATTCAATAAAGTTGACATAACGAATTATTAAATAATGGTTAACTGTACAATACAGAAAAAAATGAACTTTATCCTCCACTATTTTGCAAGATTTACATAATCTTTGAATTCTGGTATAATTTCTTATAACCTATTCACGTTTACCTAAATAAAATACTAAAAATATTTCTTTGGCAAAAGTATACCATGTAACGATGCCGATTTCGCGCATTGTTACTGAGTACATATTAAAAATAATTAAATTTTCATTCTTAACCCCTAACATGAAATAAACAGCAAAATGTCATCTCGTTTAAAACAACAAAATATAATAGAACATTATATTAGACTCAAATTTAGACATTTGCATAAACA
>JARWCS010333754.1:0-11986 GCA_034783895.1 Geukensia demissa | reverse complement strand
TGATTTATTCAACAATTATAAATATAAAGTTAATTTGTGAAAAAATAACATAAAGGTTGGAAAAATAAACCAAGTGATTATGACACCCCCCCCCACCCTTACGATCCACACACACGCATCCACAAGGAAAGAACAACATTAATTTTAATTCAACTTACGTATATAGATATCAAGCTTACCTTCAATGTCTTATTTCGTTCCTGTGCCTCTAGATCAGATGTTTCTGCAAGTTTTTCAATCACCATTTTCTTCTTTTACTTATACTTTATCAATTTTTATTTTTGTTGTGTTTATATTTAGAATGAGTCATTAGATGCTGGTGATACTGATGACAGATTTATCATTTAACATAATATAGCATGCAAAAAGAGGAACGCCTACTTTTTCTGCTGGAAGAGTTTGTCGTATGAGTAAATATAAGTCCAAGGGACCAATCATTTCACTTCAATGCGGATTAGCTTTTTTCAGAAAAATAAATTGATTCTGAATTTTAAAGCGAAAACTTATTTGGCTGGACAAAAAAATACTGTCATTTTTACTGATAAATGCATACAAAACTTTTGAAAAAAAGTTTGTTCGCCGAAATTGAAAATAAAATAATATAATCGCGTTCGGAAAAAATCCAGGAGAAACCATTCGACATTTATGTTTGTTGATTATTTTGGTTGCGAAAATCGATTAGCGGCTCATATTTCATGCATATTTTGAAGTATTACCAATTATCAATATAACCAAAAGTAAGGGGTGGAATGGGACATAAATGGCAAAGACTTATAAAACCTTGGGACAAAGGCCAAAATTGAAAATTTTGGTTGTTTTAAAGACGACGTTGCCCATCAGAAACTTGATAATCTTTTTTTTACTCAAAGTGCAGTGCCCGTGCTAACTCAAAATAATGGCAACAATGTGTTTGTGGGGTTAACATTCTTTCAGTCTGATTCCAATGTCTTCAATTTTGACCCCACTGCATGCAGCCACATCACAACCTTTATGTCATGTTCACCGTAATTGTTAATAAAAGTATTTTAACTCTTCAGCTACAGCTTTAAAGTAAAAAGGTTGTAAAAGTAGGGAAGAGAAAAATGAAAAATACACTATTTTAAAAGGGGAACTGTGACCAGCTCGACTTTTGTGTTATTGAAGTGTTGAGATAGACCAGTACCAGAATCCTTTTTCATTTTATCATGATCAAAAAATTCATTTGTGAATATGATGCGTGTAAAAAACTTTTTACCGTTTGTTATATTCATTATTTAAAAAACCTATTAAAGCTAAAAAGTAAACTTATTTCTGTGCATTATGGTTTGGTTGGTATCTAATGTCTGAAGCATTTATTTCAAACATAGACTTTTGACATCAATAATTACATACACCAAAATGCATTTTAATGTTTAACGACTTCATTGAAAGAACTAAATAAAGCAGACTTTCGCTCGATCTATGGTTTTACATAAAGGTGATTCAATTTTAATGAACAATTAAAAATTGTTGACTTGGACGATCACATTTATTCCATTGAAATCACACAGAACCTGGACTTACATCTAGAAATTGACTGTAATGACGCATTGAAAACAAAGATTTCGATGACTTTGATGACTTTGGCCATGGTTTTGTCTGTCTTATAATTTAACGATTTCTGTCTGCCCCTTTGGTATCTTCGAACTTTTTCTCCATTATTTTCGTTATAGCTATATACAAGGATTTCTGGTGGAATGAATAAAATCATAACTTTGGAAATACTTCAATCGTCACAAGGGCTTAATTAAGCGTTACGAAATGTCAATTTCACAAGTGACTATGAATATCTTCAAACTGCTGTAATTTCCGATTCAGTTCCTATACATGTTGTGACAACCACCGGGTTTACCATCGAATAACACGCCGGTTGTCATTATCGAAACATGGCTGCTTACCCTGCCGAAACACCTGAGCTCTTCCTCGTTTTATTTGGTTCGTGTTCATAGTTTTGTTTGTCTGGCTTCAGTTTTATTAAACATCTCAAATTGAAATTTTCATTTAATATTGAATATGCTGTCATTTGTTTGGTAAGTTTTTGAGATGAGCAGAAAATTAAGAAAATCCTCAAACTGAGATGTTTTATTGAACTTAAAGCCTGACCTTGTCTTTCGTCAGACGTAATGATTTCCCCTGACTCTTTTGTATCTTCGAATTTTTTTTCCCGGAGGCAAGGCATTGACATTAATATCATTTGGTAATTGTAAAAATTTTGTCATTCTGCACTAGGTCTCTTTTGTGGTTTAAAATATAGTTTTGTTAACTGGTTGTTTCTGTTTATTCAAGTTGATCACTTATGTCTACAAAGTCCCATAGTTTATATACTGTAAAATGATGGGATGAATCAATACACAAAACAGCTATCTGTATATGACCTATCGACGAAAAGTAAAGTCCTGGAGGCAAACATACTTCTTAACATTAACATATCTAACTCAGTATATAATTACAGATTAACCGAAAAACTTTACGATAGACAAATAGTTAAAGTTATTTTCAATACATAACCTATCTGAACCTGCTATTTTGACAGCAAAAATTCAAACGTGGGCTGTTGTTATGAATGGTTCAACCTGTTTCGGAGTCTGTGTGAAAATTTGAAGTGTTTGAATACAAATTAAAATCTCAAAAAAACCTGAATAAATGGAAACGGTAAGAAAAAATTGGAGTAAAATCACAACAAGACAAATTTACTCTTTAATAGGTCAAAAAGAGACTGTCAGACTGAATGTATTCAAAACTAAGACGAGGAAAACATTGAGCCTTTTATAATTGCAATTAAAATTGTCAGCCTTTGGGAAATTTTGTCATTTTTGTAAAGTAATTAAATTTTATATCCAGATATAAGTAGGTAAACATGTATAAAATAAACATGTATCGTACCATTTGAAAGCTTGATGAACTGGATTTCAAAAGCATGCAAATGTTATTTTTGTAATATGTTGCTAAATTAAACTGTAAAGTCAATAAGAGCATCCCAACCCCTGCAAAAAATGAAATAAATCGATTTTTATAATCTCCTCAAACGAAGTTTGTGGCTATATAGGTTTCATCCTGTCTGTCTGTCTGTCTGTAAGACTGTCCGTCTGTTTGTCTGTCCGAAATACATTGTCGTAACGCCTCCTAAACGACATACAGGATTTTTATCAAACTTGGTGGATTGTTTGATTACATAATAGAGATGTGCATCTGGTGAGGAATTTAATTCTGGACAATTTTTGCAGAAGATATGGGTGTTTGGACTTAATCAAGAAGATATGGATGTTTGGACTTAGTCATTTTTCATCTGTGTATGGGTCAATGCGTTGTCCGCGACACCTCCTGAACGACATGCAGGATTTTGATAAAACTTGGTGGGCTGGTAGATTACATAACGGAGATATGCATGTGATGAGGAATTTAATTTCAACAATTTTTGCTAAAGATATTGATGTTTGGATTTAGTAATTTTTCACCCCAATATGAGGCAATGCGTTGTCCGCAGCTCCTCATAAACTACTTGCTGGATGTTGATGAAAAATGGTTGATTGTAAGATTACTTAATGTAGATGTGCATATAGTAATGAATATTATTATGCACAATACATGCAGAAGATATGAATATTAGATCTTAACCAAATAATCATGTTTTCGTTTAAAAAAATATAAGCCAAAGATATAAATGTTATATAGTAATGCGGGGGTATAGAAAGTGAACTCTGCTCACAGTATTAATAACAATTTTACGTAGGGTATGACCTGCTCAGGCAGAACACCAGTTTCAAGTTTTTGTTTTCTGTCGACAGGCATACTTTGTGACTTTGTCTAATAATATAGTTGGGGACCTGAGTAACCAAGTGGTCTAGGTGGTTGATTTAAACATCACCTATACGGCGTGAGTTCGCGCCTGAGTTTGTACCATACAAAAACGGGTTGCATCACACGTGATAAGGTTTGTCAGTTACCTGCCCAACGTCGGTGGTTCTCTCCGGGTACTCCGTCTTCCTGAACCAGTAAAATTGACCGCCGCGATATGACCGAATTATTGTTGAAAGTGGCGTTAAAGCCCAATTAAACAAACAAACAAAATAATAATATAGTTATGTTTTTCATTTAGCTTGTTGTAAAACCGTAAAAAATGGTCTTAAATGCAAAACATTAGTTCCATATGATAATTAATATTAAAAGCATTCAATAAACTCAAAATGTTTTTTTTTAAATAGACTTGCAAATTTAATGAAATGTTACTGCTACTCCCAGAGAATTCCATTAATAATCTATGTATCATATATGAACCATAAGAGTGAAATTAAATAGAGTCGAATACCCCCATAGTACTTATTAAAAGTTATTAAAAGTTAATTCTATTAATATAAACCCTAAGTGGTGAATTTTTTGGGTTTTATTTGACGAATGGGGATTAATGGATTTAAGATTTCTCATTTACGGTATATGTATTGTATTTTACTGATATAGGGGCATTACTGTCATCCAACTTATCTCTTTTCTTCAGTAGTTTTCTAATATATCTAATCTTTAAAAAGTGTAATTTTTCAATATTAAAATTTAAAGTGATATATGGTAGCACTTTACAGCTAAAAAATATGCTTTATTTTATATAACTCCATTTGTGAGCATTCAATGTATGTGAGAATATCTACTTGTTAACATATTTAGCTTTGCTATGTATATTTTACATGGAAGTAAATACAATGATTTCACAAAAGATAAACACCTTAACATTGATAGTTACTTTACTTATGTTTTAGAGAATGATTAATACATGTAGACTTTAAGAAATGCTTTTGTTTAATTTCACATTTTTAAGGCCAAAAGTTCTCTTTTGCTACATTTCTTTGTACAATTTTAAGCTTTGAGTAAAGAATATAGATAATGTACAATCTGAAATGTCTTAACTGTTTACTTTGTTCATGTTTCTTCAGTATTGCTTAAAAGGTGGAGATTTGTTTAATTCTCATATTTTACCCCGTTTATTACAAACAATACAAAATGACCATAAATTCTTCACTGTATAATTTTACAAATAAGTATTAGATATACATGTAGAACAAAAAGTAATATCGGATTATTTTCGAGAAAAAAATGATACACCAATTATTTGAAAGCAGATAAAACTATATACAACAGATGTTCTCTGTCCAAAACGGATTAGTGTAACATTTTAGTTTATATTTTATATATTTTCTGTGCTAAAAATAAACTTCTGTTATTACAGCAAACCTTGGGCTAACAACAGACCTAACTTATTGTTTGTTATAATAAATTTAATTAAACAAAACGGGCGCGTTCGTTGTTAGATAGAATGTATAAAAACTTGACCACACCTTTCACATGTAGTGCCAGGAAAGAATAGGCATTAGATATCTCTGTTCTGGAGGAACTAGTTGTGGGGAATGTATAAATTCACAACCCGTCCAGAGACAGACGATTAAGACGACCCTTGTTTAAAAATTGTCACGTTTTAGGCAGTTATTGTTTAGGTTAGCTTGCAGGAATTGGCAGGATTTTGATTGTAAATAGCTCAAGATGAACAATGCAGACTCATCTGTCCTTGCTTTTTGAAATAATACACGTGTTAAAAAGAGTTTTGTTTTATTTTACAGTTATTCGAAATGGTTATTCAATGAGATTTCAAAGTTTACAATTTGAAGAGATAATCAGTGTCATAGTTTTGAAGAAGAAGAATTTATTATAAAAATAAGAGATGTGGCATGATTGTCCATGAGACAGCCACCCACCAAATGACAGTAGAATTTAAACTTCTACAGGTTCCTATTAAAACATTCATCGAAGAAAAGATTGTATCATTATGACACTAGTTTAGATTATACAAGGATTTTTTAGTTCCATCGCGTGTGTTGTAAGCATTAAAATAAAATGACACTTAAGCCATACTATTTGGGCATAATTCACTTTTTCTCAGCTTTTTCGCCTACTTGCTTGTATTTGCAGGAATCTCATTTCAGACGTCAATTATCAAACGAAAAAGGAAGACTTTAGTAGAAAAAAAACCTGACATTTTAAAATGGTTTCTAATGATCCCAATGACTGTTACGCGATTTCAACATCGATATAATTGTATACAATATGAAATGTTGTAGATATAAAAATAGGCGATGTAGCATAATTGTCAATGAGACAGCAATCCACCAAATGACAACCGAATCTAAACTTCTACAGGTCCGATTGACCATGAAGCCAATTATGCATTTAACATAGAGTCAAGGCAACGTTTACTCTCCAGGTTATTGTATGAAAAATGCAAGGTGCGATGACGGTTTGAAATCGCCTTATTTTCTCCATTTTTAACATTTTACTTCAATACCATTGTTTATGTTTGCATCAAAGTAAAAATCACACTAAAAGAAAAAGCGACAATTTCAGAAACCATGACGTCATAAAAAGTACATTTATGTAATTTTTCCAGTTTATATACATATTGGAAAAAGTGAACCTCTCATCTGAATTTCAACGTGGTTTTTTTATGCGCTTTATGTTTCATTTGTATATTTGTTCCATTTTCTACACTTAAAATCTCTAATACCTTGTGTAGTCTACCTTGAATTAAAATTAAAAAAAATATTCCTGTTTTGATCGATATTCATATTTGATAGTTAAACAACAACATTTGCTGCAGGCAAGAAATACTTTTAGGCGATGTAAGGCCCTAACAGAATTGACTCCTTACCCAAAAATTGTTACAAATTACACATGTATTTATTTTTGTATGTTGAGCGATGACGTCTACCTCCTGGCGGTATTAAGTCGCAAAAATAAAAACACTTTCTTACAAATATGTCATGATATTTTATCAACAGTCGTCACATCATAATGATATTTTAATCAATTACTTTGAAGTCTGAATGTGCAGAATTGCATGGCAATTAGGATTTGTAACGTTTTAAAATATTTTGATATTAACTACAATGTATTTTAATATATCGCTGCTGCTAAGGACTTAAAATATGCAAGTTTTTTTTCCTCTATTAAATCAGTTTCTTGCCAATTGTCATAAGACGCCAACATATATAGAATATGTAACGACAACTTATAATGATTTAAATAGAAAAAAGTAAGAAAAGAACCGTACAGAATATTCACATAAATTATACATTTAGGGGTTAAATAACGTTTGATATATACAGCATGTGTCATTTTTCGAGATTGCCGTGTCTGTCGAACTACATGTATCTCCTTTTGTCCTTACCTTGCAGGTTTTCTTTCGCCTTCTTTGTGAATCTTTATTGAACTTGATTTGATTTAAGGTTTTTTCTTCTAAAAACAGTAAAAACAAATATATCTGTATTTAATCAGTTTTACACCTACCTAATGGCTTATCCTCGGTTGTTAAAACTCTTTTTTCTAAAAGGGGTCATTGCGTCTATCATTTTTATCCTTTACTTTATATTCTGGATATTCCTCAAAATCTTTTTTATGAAACTGAAAGAATTTATATACTTTTTCCCCGAAGATATACTCGTTTGGTATTTAAGTTTGTGAGATAGTTATCTAAATTATAAAAAATATATCTACGGACTTGAAATAGATAATGATCTAAAATAAAAAGAAAAATTCACAAAGACTCCGGAATTAAATGTGGGGCTGTGTTCAAATGTGATAATGTGTCAATATACGACTAGTTCATGAAAGATTGAGAAAGGCACAGTTAAATCTAAAGGTCAATGATTTTTTACAATTTAAGTAAATTATTATTTATACATTATTTTCATTTTTGTCTACATATAAGATCTCACAACACATTTTTTACCCCGTTGTTAGTTAAATTTACCTTTCACAAATCATTCGGTATCATTGAACTTTCGACGTTTTGACCATTTTATTTTCGTTACACATTTCAACATTTGAGATACCTTGAACAAATACATTTAAAAGGCATTCGAAGATATCAAATAGGCAGACAGAAATTGTCAAGTCGGAAGACAGACAAGACTATTGCCAATAAAATGAAACGAAAGACAAACAAAGAACACACAACAAAACACTGAAAACTAAAGCTGGAGTAGCACGAACCCTACAATAACCAGGGTGAGTTCAGGTGCTCCGGAAGCGTAAGCAACTCCTGCCACACTAATGGCACCCGTCGTGTGTTTTATTGAGACGATGAGGATTTTATTCTTGATTAAGACAAGTTAGAACTTTCGATCGTTGTTGAGATGTTATTTGCTCAACTTTACATCGTACCCATACATTTCATTTCTCCATTTACTATGTTCCTCCCTTGAATTTTTCAAAATATTACACGTAGGAATAGAAATGAAATCAATACAGATATATGATTCTTAAATACCTGATTTAGGGGTGTCAAATAAAAGATATTTAAGGAAATCGGAATACAAAGCATTGATTTTGCTTATGACTGATTGCATAGCTTCATTGCA
Source organism: Geukensia demissa (assembly GCA_034783895.1). Classification (NCBI taxonomy): domain Eukaryota; kingdom Metazoa; phylum Mollusca; class Bivalvia; order Mytilida; family Mytilidae; genus Geukensia; species Geukensia demissa. The sequence goes on along the minus strand of JARWCS010333754.1, from coordinate 3,569 downwards.
TCAGATATAAATTATTTATTCGAAAATTGAAAGCTTGCTTCTAAGTGGGTAATTAGAAAAATAAACTGAAAGCGAATACGTTTGATTTATATGCTATTTAATATACATCTTGAATAGTTTTAAACAAACAGTAGATCAATTGTATAGGAAGTAGAGTAATTAAGCTTTTAACATATTTAAAGTTAGTGCGTTAATTTAATAGAATAAAGCATTTGGATTCGGTGTCAATAAAAAATGTCCATTTTGATTAAGTGTTTTGATATCATTAAATGTCAATCATGTCAAATAAAACAAGGAATTGTTCAAATGCCAATATAAAAATTAAATACACAGGAAGCAGATAGTGTTATAACAAATATAAACTGTTTAGTTCCGTATTAAGCTAAGTAAAGTTTATTACGAATATTTTCGTAAAAAAGTAGGATGTTATATCCCGTGTATTTCACATTCTACGTTAACTAATGCAAGGAGCGATACATTTTTGCGGTACAAAGCTTCCTGTGTGGTATCTGATCATAAAGTGAAGTAGGTTTTCTGCATTTCCTTGCCGAATAAAAGTTAACTGATCCAAAAGTTATTGCAAAACCATCCATTAAATCCTCCAAATCTGATAAAGCTGAACAAGCTGAAAACCGTTTTTACATTAAATGTCAAGTCACAAACATCCGTACAGGTCAACGAAGTACCAATAGAAATACCCTAAATATTACGATCCAGATGGAAGGACACATTACTTCGGCAAAGATGATATATACATGTACCACCATCATGATGGAAATCAGTTCCACAGATTCTAAGAGGTTAAGATGGTAGAACTACACAGAATATCAGTACAGAGATGTCAAATAAGAATCTAGTAACTGTTAACGAGGGGTCATTTGACATCGATGGCCCTAAAGTCAGATATATAATCGCAGAACGATAAGCAGCTAATGCCTTGAGACCAACACAAGACAAACTATGAAGAGTGAAGATGAAGCCGCAAAGACGCTTGCAGCAGCAGCGATAATTCAAGCTCCAGTGCTCAACGTCAATGAGGTGACAGCCGCCATCTAAACCCATAACCTACCGTAATTAAACCAAAATTGAGTCTTTAATATCTTCGTCATGTCTACCTGACCGATTTGTTATTTTATGTAAATTATATCTATCATTTATTACTTCAGTCATGTTAAATTATTTTAAAAGGTTGATAATACAGGGTATCGCTACGAACATGTAGTACTTGAAGTGGTTTTGAATATGTTCTTCACTGTCTTGCCTTAACCCATGCAAACAAAGACTGCCTTGTAGAGTTCTCTCCGAGAATTAAAAAAAGACAGGCATAGTATCTTAATTAAATGTTTTTTTTTAATTTTGCATTCATATTCTAATATATTTTAGATGCAGCAGAGAAATAATACAGTTGGTTAATTGAAAAATTATATAAGAATATTTTTTTCCTCAAAGTATTCCAAAGCTGCAGATTCTTTGATATCACATCACTGCTCTTACTTGAAATCAGTTATAAATAATCTATCGCTTTTTTGTTTGGAAAAGAGGAAGCAAAAGCTGGTAAAAGGCTGCCCAATTAATAAGTTTTCTGAAAGAATAAATATAAGCAAACGTTTTTTGCTTTTGCATATTAACTAACTAAGCAATTATTTCGAGTTTACTACTTTCTGTGTAACTATTATGCTAAATCATTGTCTATCTATTTCTGCTAATGATTGTTTGACAACAAACATAAGTCAACGTATAGTGTGGCTTTCAGACATACCATTACAGGTAATTGATGCAAAACAACCAAATGTACGACACCGTGCGTAAAAGTTTTCAAGCAAATCCAGGACAAGAGCATATTGATGATTATTGATGATTATAAACGATAAAAACATGCTGTTATTAAACTGACAAGTCTAGCCGGATTTCAATATGTTTACACACGATAGCAACAGTTTCCAAAGGAAAACATGCCCCATCAATTATTCTGACTGGGTCGATCATTCTTTGCCCTTAAGTTTGAATCAATTTGTGGTATCGAAATCCTTAACTTAATAATTTGTCAGTTAACTAGAGATTGCGTTCGTTAAAGACGAAACTATTATTTCATATTTCGTAACCAAAAGGTTATATCTCCTATTTAAATTTTACCAATTTAAAAATAGTCTATAAAACTTTCATAGGTTGATTGGTTTTTTGGTTGCTTTACATTCAGCAGCAAATAATGCTCAACCTTCCTACGGAAAGACCCTACTACCATTTTATAAAAAGCGTTCTTGCCTGAGAGGCAGAATAGGTTAACATAGAAAAACAGAATGGGGTATGATTGTTTTTGAGACATCCATCGAAAACTAAGATACAATCATCAAAATTAACAAAAATCGTCCACATAAGCATACAGTATAGATCAAGTAAAACTTAAACTTAAAAACAGGATATCCACTGGATTATAGGTTTCTGTCTTGGAAATTCACATAAGTCCAGTGTAGAATATGTGGCGGGATTAAACCCACTCGCTAGCCTGAGTGGTGTTACAAAACGACATAAAACAAACTTTAAAAAACCATTGCATATGGTTTAACTTTCGATAAAATACGAAGATAATTAATGGCGTAAAAGAAACTGCGAAATCAGTGATACTTTTAAGTTCTGGGAAACTTTTGTTCATGTAGATTTTATGTCCCATCTAGGACTGTATCTGGGACTTGTGAAATGTGTTGAAAAAGCTGAAATGTTAATTTTTTGCATTTGATCGACATTATTACCAATACCATCTGTTGATTCACATAATTTCCCAAATCCGTTATGGAGCAGTTTCAGGCAGGTGATTTTGCTGTTTCCGTACAAGGCGAAAATTATTTCTAAGTTACAGCCGATGGAGTATACGAGATTGAAATTATGTAAAGACAAAGCAAGCAATCCATTTCTTCAATACATAATCACTAACTGCTTTGACTTATTATTTGCCATATAGAGCTAAAACATTTCGTAACTTAAAGTGCCAGTTGAGCCTAGAAAAAGTTTAACCTCAACAGCACAGAGAAATGGCAACGCCTTACATAAGAGATATGAGGAGTATACTGTTCGTGAATACATTTCCATGTTTAAGCTTTCTCGGTGGTGTAGCTCCGTCCAAACCAAAGTTGTCACAGGAGCTACATCATTGTAGCTATAAGAATTATAGTCAGTATGGAACTACAGATATGGAAAACTATATATCTTGCTTTCTTATCAAAACTCATGTAATGACGGGAAAACCACCTGCAAAGACACAGAGAAACTTTTTATCTGTGCCAAAAGTGACAGTACATGCAAAGAAAAAGGAAATCAAGGACAACCAGATTGCTCGTCTCAGAAAAAAACTTACCAGAGTCTATCACTGATCTAAATCAATTATTTGGTCTTCCTAAAACTATTTCTAACAGTGAGGGTATACCTGAAAAGGGCCGAATGTCTGCATCATTACAGTATTTGGTTCTATTCACTGCGGTCATATTGGAGAGCATGTTGATTGATTGCTGGTTGCTTAACGTTCAGTGGCAAATATTTCATGCATATTCAGGACGAGAACAAGTTCAACAATTATC
>JARWCS010333743.1:0-11986 GCA_034783895.1 Geukensia demissa | reverse complement strand
TATGGCAAGGGAAATGTGATAAGTGTGACAAGGATAAATGTGATAAGTGTGACAAGAATAATTGTGGTAAGAGAAATATGGCAAGGGAAATGTGATAAGTGTGACAAGGATAAATGTGATAAGTGTGACAAGAATAATTGTGGTAAGAGAAATGTGATAAGTGTGACAAGAATCAATGTGCTGAGGGAAATGTGATAAATGTGATAAGGGATATGTGACAAGGATAAATGTGGTAAGGGGAATGTGATAAGTGTGATAAGAATCAATGTGGTAAGGGAAATGTGATAAATGTGAGGATAAGTGGTAAGGAAATGTGATAAATGTGATAAGGGTTATGTGATAAGGATAAATATGGTAAGGAGATGTGATAAGGGAAATGTGATAAGTGTGAAGTGTGACAAGAATCAATGTGGTAAGGGAAATGTGATGTGATAAGGGATATGTGATAAGTGACAAGGATAAATGTGGTAAGGGAAACGTGATAAGAATCAATGTGGTAAGGGAAATGTGATAAATGTGGTAAGGGAAATGTGATAAATGTGATAAGTGTGACAGGATAAAATTAGCAAGGGAAATGTGATAAGTGTGATAAGGGAAATCTTACAAGTGACATATGTGGTAAGGGAAATGTGATAAGAGTGACAAGGAAAAATGTGGTAAGGAAAATGTGATAAGTGTGACAAGAATAATTGTGGAAAGAGAAAATGTGATAAAGGAAATGTGATAAGTGTGACAAGAATCAATGTGGTGAGGAAAATGTGATAATGTGATAAGTGTGAGGATAAATGTGGTGAGGAAATGTGATAAGGGATATGCGATAAGGATAAATATGGTAAGGGATAAGAGTGACAAGGATAAATGTGGTAAGGGAGATGCGATAAATGTGCTAGGGGTAATGTGATAAATTTGACAAGGATAAATGTGGTAAGGAAATGTGATAAGTGTGATGGATAAATGTGGTATGTGAAATGTGATAAGATAAATATGATAAGGGTGACAAGGATAAATGTGGTATGTGTGGTAAGGGAAATGTGATAAGGGAAACGTCATTACTGTGACAAGGATAAATGTGGTTAGGGAAATGTGATAAAATCAATGTTCTTAGGAAATGTGACAAGTGTGATAAAGGAAATGTGATAAATGTGGCAAGGGAAATGTGATGAGGTGATAACATAGATGTGCTAAGGGAAAATGTGATAAATGTGATAAGGGAAATGTGACAAGGAAAAGTGATTAGTGTGACACAGAAATGTGATAAGTGTGATAATGGAAATGTGGTAAGCCTGATAAGGATAAATGTGGTAAAAGTGTGATGAATGTGATAAAATAATAAATGTGATTAGTGTGACAAGGACTAATTTTGTAAGTTTGATAATGGAATTAAGTGTGATATGGGAAATGTGATAAGTGCAAATGATAAATATGAGTGGGATAAGGATAAATATGATAAGCGAAATGTGAAAAGGATAAATGTGATTTGTAATAAGTGTTATATGTTGTTAGTATGTTAGTACACTAACCCAAAATTAAAATTAGAATTTGTGAAAAAAAAAAGACTTTTATTTAATAGGTGTATTTGATTTGATTGTTACACACTATAAGTGTTGTCTCTGATATGTGTGACAAGTGACACTTAACCTAAATGTGACAAAAATCAAAGGTAAAGTGTGTGATAAGAAACATGGGTAGTGATACTAGTATGATGAATATCAAATCACTTCTACCTAACCAATTCAATGTTTTACTTTTTATTACAGAAATGGTCTCACAGTTTGTGATCCATATGTGTGATGTCAAAGAAAATATCTGTAATCTTCCCAGGTATAGGCCATGTGCTACTGTTAGTTTAATTTAGTAGCACTGGTCAGTTCTTGGAGAGTGAATGGATTTATCTACCTATGAGCACGCTGTACTGTATAGTGAATACAAATGTTAGCAGCATAACAAATTGGCTGGTTTGTCAACAACTGATGGGTATGCATTTTCAAGTCAGAGAAGCTGTATTTTTGCAGTAAATAGGTATGTTTATCTTATTTTTTCAATTATTTTCAATGAGAATGTTACAATTGTGTATTGAAGTAAGATAAGATTACTTTATACACAAAAAAACCAAATGAATAAAAATATACATCAACAAAGTTCATCAAACAAGGACTATAAAAATGCATAAGTTGAGAAATGCCAGCCATACCATGTGTAATTTTATCTAATATTTGATTCCTTAGATTTTTAGTCAATATAATTTATGATAAAAAGTCTAATTTATAAAATTGTCCTGTTTAATAAATAGCTTCAGATTTTGTATTTTGGGGACCTTTTCACAGCTTCTGTTATGGTATGGACTCAGGTTCATTATTGAAGGCTGTAATGTTACCTGTAGAAGTCATATTTGACTGCCTGCCTCATAGATAATCATGCAACATCTCCAATTTTTATACAATTTAAAAAAAAGACATTAAAAGCAATTCAATGATACCAGAGGGGCTGACAAAAATTGTCAGAGGACAGACGAGGGAATAGGCAATAGAAGAGAAAATGAAGAAAAATAACAGTATTATGAAATATCCTTTGTTTCTGCAATATTGTAAGACTTCACTGTTTTATTCATAATATCATCACAATAATTTTGTGCTTATTACTACATTCATAATGTATACATCACATGGCTGTTGAATATCATATTCATTGCAAATTGAAATCTTATGTTATTTACAATAAATCAAAACAAAAAACTGAATGAAACATATTCTACATTTAAAACTTTAAAAAATCTGGAGGTCTGCACAAAGCATTCAACACCAGATGGAATACCACTCCTCCTGTTGATATATGAAGCCCCAATAAAGGCACTCGCAATTTGACACTTCCAATACCAAAATGTGTTAACAAGCAAATGTATATAAAAAACAGGGTCTACAATCACTTTTCAACAATTTGTCAATTTATACAATGTAATCTTCCGCTTAAAAAAGAAATACTTTAAAGAATGTTCCTTATCCATAATGCTCTGCTTAGATAATCTTTTCATATTAATGTTTACTTTAAATCTTTTATGGGTATAAGAGATTAACAATGCATTGCTTCTTCTGTGCATACTTTATCAAAAGGGTTCAGATCTATTTTGAACTAAACATAAACAAATGATCAATGACTGGTTTCTCTAAAGCGGCAGAAACTTTTCATCCTTCATGACCACTGACTTCCTTTTTGGTGGTCAAGTTTGACAGTATTCCTTTGCCTGTATAGGGTTTATGTAGAAAAGTCCTCTTTATTCACTGTGATAAATTAAACTCTCTGTAAACTGGCTCAGTCTAGTCAAAGTTCTTAGATTATTTCAGTTTTTACTAATCTGGAAACATTATTTGATATCAAGTCGTAATTTTCATTTGGTTTAAAACTATTACTGTTAAGAACAACTGATTATGGAAAAAATCTCCAAATTCCAACTTCTGACTTTGACTTAACAAAGCTGCCATTTTGTCAACATTATTGTATTGTTTCCAAACCCTGTCTGGAAGCACAAAAATGATCTCAATTATAAAGACTGGTTCCCAACAAAACCTGATTGCTTACTGTATATTATTAGTACTGGGAAATCAGTCACGCTTTTGTTTACCATCACGGCTGATCCTTCTGTCAGTACAATTTCAAGACTTTTTCCAAGATTTTTGCAATTTTTCCAGATTTCAAGGACTTTTCAAGGCCTGGAAAATTGTGAATAAAATTCAAAATCTTTTTCAATTTTCCAGGAAGTGCAGAAACCCTGGATACGACCATGTTTGTATTATAGCAGATTGTAAAGAACCAATTTGTATAAAAGGAGTTTGTCATGAAGATCTTTGAATGAAATTTGCTAAGTTTCTAATAGGACCACTTTTGATCAATCATGCAATACAATGATTTTGTTGGTGTAAAATTTCAGCAGTTTTAGGACCCTGTTGATTCTATATCATAAGGAAAGGAAAACAATTAAAACTGTCTTGACCTCACACTATGCTTTCATTGCATTATGATTAAATTTAATGTTACAGAGAAGCATCAATCACTGTGACAAACAAAAAAACACTTGGAATTTAATTGAACATGAAGGCCCTGATATCCCAGGATTCCATTTTTTCTGCATTCTTCATTCCCTTTATTATAACCTGAGCACACCAAAATAGGAACCAGTACTGCAAGTCAAATTGCTAAAGGGCACTGTAATTATTTTCCTTAATACACAGCTGCATATGATATACAATCAAATCAAAACTGATGACCTTAAATCATCAAATCAAGAATGATGACCTTAAATCTTCAAATACAATACTGTCCACTCCATTCTTATGCAAATGAATAAAATTATGTTGTCTCAATATTTTAAAGTATGGAATAAATGTCTGAGCTTGTGCAGTCTCTCAGAAGACAGGGATTTGATGCCGTGAAAATTTTTACATCATCCAATCAACATCATTGATGCAAACACTTTTGCATTAGAAAAAGGGGCAGATGAATGAACAGACACAGCAATCATATATACTGTCTAAACATTTTTTGTGGTGGTATAATCAAAATGTGACTGCAGGATCAAAAGAATATTGACATTGCTTATTAATATTTGTACTAATTGTGAAACAAGAGAGAAAATATTTGTGAAAGGAATGAAATTCTACCCGATTCTAAAGCTATGAATAAACCTGCAGATACTGTCTGTATTCATTCTATATGGATTTATCTCTGCTACAAGGGGAAACAACAAAACACAATCAGTGGTCACCAGGCATATGAACATGCTGAAATATACATACCATGAATTTGGGAATATCTCCATCAATTCCTGCTTTCATTATTGTTGTGTTTAGAGTTGTCACCCCTGACCTCACAGATTCCATCACAGACTTTTTAGTGTTTGTCCCAAATAATACAAATGGCCTTGTCTGTTTATCACTTAAAATAAATAGTATATGCTTTTACTGTAAATACTAATATAACAAACAATGGGACTCAATTTAACTATCTCAGTAATTCATTATTTACAAATACTTTTAATGATAAACTCTTAGTTTTGAATATAAAAAAATATAAAAAAGCAAATTTATCATAGCTGGTATAGTAAATAAACCAGTAATTTTTTTGGTTTAAAGTTAATTAAATATGCTTACTTCTTCCAAATCTTTGTTACTTCTTCTGAAAATTTTGTATCAAATCGTTGATTTGAAATGATAATTTAACTTGATCTATGCCGCCTTCATCTTTAAGTTTAATTGTTGTTAAATTTCAGCCAACCTTTTCTATATTCATTGATAATTGAGTGTAATATTGACAGTTTGGGAGATGAAAATTGTTTGCCTTGCAACACACATCACCCTTACCAAATTTGTTATCAGTGGATCATACTGAGTACATTTGTAAAATAGCTGTAGATATATCTGGTGATGAAAAAATTGCCTTGTTCAGCATGCCCATTCACGTACTGCAGTACGTGTTTCACGTACAATAGAAATCATGCACGTACAATTTCAGAAGTCAATAACAAATCCCTTGTTTTTATTTTGATGGGTTAAAATTTAAGGTGTTCAAATTTCAGGTCTTCCGTGCCGTATTTCGTTGTCAAATTGTGTCACTGTCCTAAAACATTTTTGTTTAAACTGAAAGTGAAAGTTAAATATGTAAATATATCGGGCGATTTGATTGGTTTTAAATAACAACGTCAAAGTATATCGGGTAATTTGATTGGCTGCTTTAGTTATAATCGACCAATCCAAAAAGTTGTTTTAAACAATATTAAACAGCATGCTTTAGTGATGCATTGCAGAGATTTTTAACGGAATTCAACAGTCATTGAATCGTACCCCCAAAAAAACCTCTGTACCCCCAAATGCAAAGGTCGGAGGGTACATGTACCCCCATTTGCAAAAAAACAGTGGGCATGCTGAATAACTACAAAAAGCATGCAAAAAGTACAAAGATAACTTATGACCTGGACTACTGACTTGGATAAGCACATGATCGCACATGAAATATGCAGTGGGGTTACCGGTAATATAGTTTTGCTGGGTCCTAACCCTCCCCCACATCGTGGTCATAAGTGCAAATAAAGTAAACAAAAGCTACAGACAAAGCATAAAAAGTACGAGAATTCACCCAATCCAAATAGAGAGTACCTATAATCAATAATAAGAGTACTTAACAAAATCATAAGCAATAAAGATATCTTTCTACTGAATGGAGGCAGTTACTGAAAGCATGCTCAGGATGCATTTCTAGATGATAAAATATCAAGCCTCTCAACATTGGTTTATTTATTGTCTTATTACATTGCATTTCAACATTTTATCATGCTAACTTTATAATTTTGCTTTGAAAAAAAAGCCCTAAACATAATGACAAACTGTTTACAGATGCTGATGATGCAAACAGCATTATACCATACTACGACTGGGTCATATCAAAAATGAATACATGCTAAATTCTTGGTATGGACAACACTTGTATATAATAATTTATAATTTTGTAGGTTTGCCATCTCCTATGGATGATGAAGAGACTGAAGAAATAAATAATAACGACAGAACAGAACAGACAGAAACACCATTTGATATTGATGACTACTGCATGAAAAATATTGTTCGCAAATGTATTGATGTCAGTAGATTGGATGAATTTTTGCCTAAGTATACTGAAAATCTGATAACAAAAATTGAAATAAATACCAGAGGACAGCATTCAAATGAAAAATGGAAAAGCATTAGACAGGGAAGAATAACTGCTTCAAATTTTTATCCTGTTTTTACCAAGATTAATACAATTGTAAAAAATCCTGATAAAAGTGTTGATTGTAATTTTTTAGTTTCGTCAATTATGGGATATACTCCTGTTAATCCTAACATTAAGTCTCTTAAACATGGCAGAGAAACTGAGCCAGAGGCAATCTCTGAATATTTAAAAGATTATAAAAAAAGTCATCAAAATGTTGTGACTTATTCAAGTGGTATTTTTATAGATTGTGAAAACTGTTTTTTAGGTGCTTCACCTGATTTAGTTGTTTCTTGTTCCTGCTGTGGAGAGGGTTTATTAGAGGTAAAATGTCCACTGATACCTCCTTGTAATATTTGTAATGGATTTTGTAAGTGCAAGTTACCAGATTTTCTTGTTTTAACTGAAGATGGTGTTTTCCAGTTAAAAAAAAACCACAGGTACTATGTTCAGGTACAAGGTCAATTAGCTATATGTAAAAAACAATGGTGTGACCTTTTTGTATATACATGTAACGGTCAGCTTGACTGTAGAATTGATTTTGAAAAGGATCGTTTCTATAGTTGTATATTTCCCAACTTATGAAAATTTTTTCATGAATATATTGTACCAGAATTGCTTAACCCTAGCCTAGAGTATAAGAACAATGTTAATTGTATGGATGTATCAGAACATGAAGTTATTAACACTTGTAATACTGACAAAACAAGATTTTTTTGTCCTTGTTGTAATTTTGTTATAAAGGAAAAAGAGAATATTACGTCATATTATGATGGTAGTGTGGGTTGTGACAAGTGTGGTTTATGGTACCATTTCAGATGTGTGAAAGTCAAACAGTCAGTTGTGAAAAACAAAGAACAATGGTTTTGTCCTCAATGTGTTTAGTGATTAAATAGAATAATTTTCAAAATCGCTGCACATTTTTTAGTTAACAATTTACTGACTTATCACCAAAATCTTGTTAATGTTGCACATATGTTGCTAGTTTGGTTGTTGAAGTGAAGAAATTATTTGTCAGAACCTTTGTAAAAAAAGAGTTCACCTATTGTAACCACTGACCTTAAGAAGATTTGACAAGTCTGTAGTAAAAATGTACTACTACTGTTGATTTTTTCATCTAAACATTGAAAAGTTTTCAGAAAGCAGTTCACATTAAAATTTGCAGCTATTTTGGAAATGATTCTATCACAGTTAAAAATACATAATAAGACTTTCTGTGTGTGTGAATATGAAGAATACTGTTAAAAAAAATGTACAAATTATATGTTTAAAACATTCAAATTTATTGAAAATCATATAGTATGTCATATACTTGCCGGATAAAATTAGATATATTCATGACATAGTAACACATTAATATAACCACTTATACATACTCTTTCAATATGACTGTGGCTTTTTATTAACCTAAGCATGATTGATCACCTGCTTATGAGAAAATTTTATGAATGTGATGGATTAATTGGTTGTGAATATGAAGAAGATATTAAAGCAGTATTGTCCCATTGTTTAGAAATTTCAATCAGTAGTGATAGTTTTCTCTGTAGAGCTAATTTCTATTGTTCAGATCTCTTACAGTTTTAATATTAATTCTTGTAACAGTTTACTGAAATCATTCAAGAGAGATCAATTATGCTTAGATTTTTAGGAAAACCACTGCACAAATGCTGTAAGGATACAAAACTCTTTTAAATGTTCAAAAAACAGTTCTTGCAAACTGATGATTTTGTAAAAGTTGAAATGTTTAAAAACTCTTATTGCAACTTTTTTATTTATGTTAAAATATTAAACAACCAATTTGACTACATTTTATATACAACTGCTCAGAAAAGTTGATAATTTGCAATTCCACAGATACATTGCCATGCACTAGTAATATACAATTTTTTTATACCAATCTTACTTTAACAGTAAACTTGCCAAAAAATTATCCAAAGTCAAATAACTTTTACAAAATCATTGTTAGTGTTGTTGGTATGAACACATATTACCATAAATTTTGGGTCATTTTCTTAGTTTTGCCTTGTCTGCTTATGAATCCTAAAAGTTGAAATATTGAAATATTGAAATGCAAGGTTTTATGCAATTTAAGAGATGAAACACCTAAAATGTTCTAACTATTCATGCCTAGTATTGCATGTTTATGCTTCTGAATTGTTCAGAAAACTATTTATATTTTGGTAAGGGTGGGTATAAATTACAAATACCAGCTACTATTTTTAGAATTAAATCTAAATGAGGCATCAGAGAAATTGGGAGTTCAAATTTTAAAATCCTAAAAGTTTTCATTCGTCTGATTGCCTGTTCCACATATATTCTCCTGTTAGCAATTTGCTTAGTTTTCTGAACTTCAGCTGTTGACATCTGACAAGCCCCTCTTCTTCCAGGAGGTACAAGAAGGTGGGCTTGTAGAAGAGTTAATTCCTCCTGAATTTGAAAACCCCTATCTGCCAAAACTGTGTCAAAAGGTTCAATAAGGTTAAGGAACCCTGAATTATTGGTAATATGTTTGTCGCTTGTGCGACCTCCCCAACATGAAGATACAAAATTGATCATACCAGAGGGTATAATGCTGACTAAAAATTTACCAGTGTGGTGATGCTTATAGTCACTCCATGTTTTTGCTGCTATATCAAGGTTGCTGGGTGTCTCTAAAAATACCTCAGAACAATCTATGATATGCCTAACAGATGAATATGGTGGATGTTTGAAAGAGGGGGGTAAATTATCAACAACTTCCTCTTTACTTGGGTTATACACTAATTGACCAAAGAAATCAGACAATACTTTAAGCCATGTTGTAAAAATTCTGGAAACATAAGACTTTGAAATACCAAATCTATCTCCTAAATCCTCATGTTGCAATCCCAAACGTAGTTTCATCAAAGTCAACACCATTTCCTCTTTTGGTGTTAATCCCCTTTTTGCCCCCTGTTTCTGAACTTTTTTATGCTTAAGAATATGTAATGAAAAACGTTTGGGACCACTCCAATATCTAATATTCCTCACTTTTGGCTCAATTAACTTAAATAAAATATTGAAAGCATTTACAGTTGGAATTCCCGTGTAAAATTTAACAGATTTGTCATTCTTAAATACAATATCTAATTGTCCAACTTTTGTTTTACATATGGCAACATTAAGTTCTCCTTTAAGCTTTTGAATTTCCATTTTTAGAGCCTTTATCTCCTTGTCTTTATTGATACAAGAAACACATTCAGTAAAATAATCATGGTCACATAAGTGAACATTTTCAACAGTGTCAAAGTTTTGTTTTGAATTAAATGCTCCAACATCTGCAATAACATCAGGCTCACAAATTAAAGTACATGCATCTGATTCTGAATGGGATGGGGTTTCTATAGAAGATTTATTAGCCCTTGGTTTTTTCACTGGGGTAATGTTAGTTCTGTCCAGTGGTGGTGGTCTTGACTCTGTTATAATTTTTCCAGAATGACCTAATTTCAATGTAGGATACGGATTAAGTACAGTGGGTCTTCCATCTAAGAAATGTTCTGAACAAACTCGTGAATCTACATTTGGTAACCAAATTTTATTATCCGTGGCCTTTCTGTTAATGTTTTTTATCCACACCCCTCTGTTGTATGAATCTGATTTTTCAGAAGGAAATGTAAACAGGGTAAATGGGGGATCACAAATGCATGAACCAATTCCGTGATTGATATTGTGTATAAAACAAAATGTCTTTTTCCATTGATTAATCTTGTATCCACTATTTGTGCAATTATTTATACAACAATGTCTCTTAGACATTATTCTGGCATCAACGATAAATATCAACAAAAAATACGCAAGAAAAACATTTGCATGCATTTTTTACCCATCACCAAATGGCTGAAAGAAAGCAACAAATACGATAAGCAAACATAGTTAGCATATTGGAGCAAGTAAATTAGCATTTAAAAAGCAGCAGAAGTAATTAAAGAACTTTAAATTTTCAATTTTGTCACGTTTTCCAGAAATTTTTAGGCAGTATATTCTGCTTATGGGGACAATTTTATCCTAATTCAAAGTTTTGAAAAAAAACTTGGCAATCCATTTAATCACCGTTTTTTTTAAATATATGAAAACAAAAATGTCTAACTGCTCATAAATATTGCAACTGAAGAAAAAAAACCCTGTAAACAAACTACTATTTCAACATAAATATATGACCATGGGCAACCATTTAACAGATAAGAAGAAATTACAACAGAATAATTTTGCCAACTTGGGCAGTTGCTGTAAAAAAGAGAAGATATGGTATAAATGCAATGGAGACCACACTCCATTCACTGATTGAAACTCAATTGAAAAACTAGATTTTATTTTTTTTATGCCCCTGGGACGATGAGTTGGGGCATATTAGTTTACCCCTGTCATTCCATCCAAATACTTTGTCTGCACAAATCCTCCTTCAGTTTTGGAGCTACAGCTTTTACATTTTATAGGGTGACTACACACATTAAGCAACACCAAAGGATTTTCTTTTTTTTTAAATAATCATCAAAGTACAGTGGTGGTACTTGGTCATTTCAAGGACTTGTCCGCACAGCTAATTTGAAGTTTTAGCGGGGACATCAAAAGTGTCTTACAGACACATATTGTTTTAAGCTTAAATGATTTATTGTGCTCAGTGGCTGCTGGAGCTCCTCAGACAATTCTAGTTTTCAAAAAAAAAGAACTAACCCTTAATATCTTCTATGTAAAGAAAATTTTGAGTGGCCTAACACTGTATGTACCGTTTGGCTAACAGTACTTATAATATATATTCAATGAAGTATGTGCTACATTTTTAAATACTTGTAAAATTAAACATGCACATCATTTTGCTCTTGCATGAATTGCTCCTGTTTATGTCATGATGAGAATATGGCATTATGTAATTTATGTACAATGTATTTCATGAGTATTTAAATTTTTCGAAGTGTTATTTGTATATGCTTGTTATAATAGTTCTTGTTTGTTTTTTTTTTTTGTATCTTGGTTATTGTTTTCCAATGTTCAGTTGAATGTTTTTTCTAGGCCACACATTATATTTTTCTTTAGAAACTATTGTAAATATTTATCACACAAATCTGTGTTCCAGCTTGTCCAAAACAGAAATTTTTTGCAAGTTTTTGTAAAGTACACTACGGCTCGTGACATTTTTGTCAAATCCACTTGCCCACCGTAGGCAGTCCACTCAAATTCAACCTCATATTATGTCAAATTGATAAGCAGTACAGCTCAATACATTATATATTTAAAC